>PVJX010006131.1:0-80001 GCA_004027295.1 Dolichotis patagonum
GATCTGGATGCCTAAGGAATTCAGTTCAAACCTCTTCATGAGAATATTTTGAGAGTAAACCTGTGTATTTCATATGGCATCAATTTATAAAGAGAAGATGCTAGCTTCTTCCTTTGCTGGTGACACTTAGTTTGACTACCAGTCTCTGCAGTGTAAAGGTACATTTGATCTTCCTCTGCAATGAAGGGAAGCGTCTATGGGGTGATAACTATCATGTTATTTTTGTTTCTTAGGACTTTACTAGTGACATTAGCATCCATCAAATCTTGCCAGGATTAACCAGGGTGGCAAGTGGTAACATCCTAACTTCATCATTACTTACATTTATTAGCTGCTATTTTCCTGTGAAGAAAAAGTTTGTTTTTCTGAGGAAGAAAGATTGCAGGTTTGAACCTAGCCTGGGCATCAGTCAGATCCTGTCTCACGGTAAAAAACAAAAAAGGGGCTGGGATGTACTTCCGGGTGAAAGGTCCTGGTTTGATCCTGTATTAGCTTTCCCATCACAGAAACACTTTTTAAATACCCAACACGCACAGTATGGGGTGTGTGTGTTAATTTGCTCGGGGGTTTAGTCCATGGCGGGCTGGTTCCAAGGCGGTGGAAGGACAGGTAGAGCTACTTAGTTCATGAGAGCTGAGAAACAGCAGGAGGAGCACAGGGCAGAGAGGAAGGGTCAGGGGCCAGATGCAGACTCAAAGGCCAAGCCTCTCTCACCCACTCAGGTGCATCCAGAAGTGCACCCTGCCAATCCCTAGGGAGGATCCGAAGCTAATCAAGTTGAAACTCTACTTTAACCATCACACATCCCCACTATCAAAAACAAAACAGAAACATTTTTTTTTCTTTTCAATTCTAGGAACTCACGGATTTTTGTTTGGCGGTTGTGTTACAATCAGTTATTCTTTTCTTATGTTCCAAATTCTCCATGCTTGCTCTCTCTGAAGAGAGCAGCAGTCTCTTCAACAGGGCACTTGTGACTCTGTAACATGACTCCTTTAGCGTTCAAAACTTGCTTTCAGAAGACAATATCCCAGGCCCTTTTGTAATTTTCAGGCTGAAAATCAAAACAAACCAATTCCCTAAGAGCTTTGGTCCCCCTTTCCCCAGGAAATGGTACTTAGAAGCCAATTTTTCGGTGTTAGGATTGTACTTACCATTAGCATAGCCACCGTGCCCGTGCTCAGAGAGGCTGTGTATTTCGTTCAACTTCACACCGCGACTACATAGCAAAGCTGGGATTTGGGCCAGGCCATCAGACTGCTATGCCTGCATCAGGAATTTCCTTCACACTTGTAGTCACAGCTACATCTTAAACGCAGGTCTGATGGCAGAAATTACGTAACAATAGCAAATAGATATGCAGATTTCTGCACTGAGGAATGTTTAATTCCATTATAAATAGTAGTTACTAAATTATCAAGACTTGCAAATCAGGAAGAATTTACTGTTTATCTGTAAAAGTGCATCTTTGGAGATTATTAGTAGGAAGAGAATGTGTTGCAATAATACATTAAAAAACAATGAATGCTTTTTTCTTATATAAGGGTTTTTACTAGGAAATGACTAATGTGATGTTGTTCAGACCGACTTTGGAAACACATTTCCTTTGGCTTGAAGTTCCTGCCAAAACAATAAAAATTGTAAAATAAAAATATGGGCAATAAAAATCTTGAAGTCTTTAATAAAGTTCCCATTCATAAGATTATGACTCCAAAGATTTACTGCTGAAAAATACTGTCAGAAAGTTTTACTGACACATTAATGGCCTCAGGAAGAGTCTTCCTAGTACTTTCTAAAGCACTCCTTTTGAAGTAGGAAACTTTTTTTCGTGGTAAAGTCCAGATGTCCTGCAGTGGTAGTGTATTCACAGGGCTGGGGTGTGGTATCAACCAAACTCAGCTTTTCTGATTTGTTTAAACACTCTACTTAAATTACTGTTTGAGAATTTCACAAATCAAAATCCAGGTGACATCATACCTAGAGTAGATATATTAAACTCAGGGCCTTATCTAGGTTACGTACACACTTTACCACTGAGCTGCAGCCCAAAGACCGGTGGCTTTTTTCTTGGTTAGGTTTACACAAGCCATACACACATTTCCGATAGACTACAGAATTTAAAATCAGCAGGTCAGAAGTTTAATTACATACTGCATGTCAGACAGCTTCTCTTCTTGCATACTTTTCATATTTTCTTTAATCTGAGAGATTAGAATTCAAACTGAGAAATAATACTGGCTGTAGACTCAAGTGGGCCTGGGTTGGAAATGATGCCCTGTCATGGTTTATGTCAGTGGCCCCCAAGCCTCATGAATTATGGACTCAACCAAATGTAGCATTTGTGATAGGTTTGTTGTCTAGTGCTCGGATTGGTGGTGTGAGTGATACACCCGCCGAGGGGTGGAGCCAACATACCATGTAAAGGCGGGAAGAAGGTGTGTGTGTGTGTCTCTCTTGCCGGTTGGCCTCTTGCTGTTTGCATCGGCCGTGAAAGGCTGCCCCGCCGTGTCACGCCTTGGAGCCAACTGAGTATGAACTGAAACCTCCAAAACTATAAGAAATAAACCTTTCTTTCTTTCATGTTGGGTATCAGGTATTTTGTCTCAATGATGAATAAAAAGTAACTAAGACATGCCCCTTCTGCTTTTTTGAGTTGTTATTCTGTAGTTGGTGGTGAAGAGAAAAGAATGTGTGAGAGAGAGATAGTAAGCAGAGTGATCGAGAAGCTAAGCTTTAATGCCCATCAACAGAAAAATGGATTAAAAAAGTGTGAAAGAAGAGTGAAATCATGTCATCCAGAGTCTTTTTTATTTTAAAGAGATTAAAAGAAAACAAAACAAAATAATAAAAACAATATAGGATTTCAAAACAAGAAGATAGGAGATTAACAATGGTCACTGTATTGTATATTGCTATTTTTGAAATAGTTGTTCAGGCTGGGGATTTAGCTCAGCGGCTTAAGCGCCTGCCTAGCAAGCGCAAGGTCGTGAGTTCGATTCCCGATACAAAAAAAAAAAAAAAAAAGAAACAGTTGTTCAGATTACAAGATAGCATGCAAAACAGATCAAACAATATAAACATTCAGTTTCTTTCCAGAAACTAATAGAATTAGTAGTACAATTATCTTAGCTATCTTATGTATATAATAATAGTATATATGTATTTTTTTGCTTCTTTTCTGTTTTTCCCCATCCCAGTTGTTTTTTCCTTTTGAGCAGTTTCTTTCCCTTTCACAATACCTTTTGTACTTTTTGGATCCTATTTAATCTTTCAATTTCTTACGTGAGGGAGAGAATACAATGTTTATACATGCATCTGATTTATTTCACTTAGGAGTGTGGTTTCTAGTTGCAACCATTTATCTGTAAAGGCCTCAAATTTATCTTTCTTTATGGTTGAGTAGTACTCCATTGTATAAAAATACCACATCTCATTTGGAGGATCTTGCGTTTGTAACATTAAGTTAAATAAGTGAGACACAGAAAGTTAAATATCACATGGTTTCTTTTATATGATATTAACAAAGAGCAAAATAAAGGAAAAAGGGTAGGAAACATGAGGTACATGTTTTGGAGATGGGGAAGGGCATGGGGGAAGAAGAGGGGAGGAGGGGGGTAAAGGGAAGATAAAGGGCTTGAAAATGATCAAGACATGGTATAGGTACCAACCCCCCAAACCGAAGCCAAGTGTCATAAATGGTAGGCATGCACTGAAGAAGAAGGAGGAGGAGGAGGATGAGAAGGAGGAGGAGGAGGAGGAAAAGAGAAAGATGAATAAGGAGAAAGAGAAGAAGAAAAAGAAAAAGAGGCAGCAGCTGTTTGTAGGACTTATGCCAGAAGACTTTATTTTTTAAATTTTTTTTTGTTTTTTTAAAACAGGGCTTCGCTATGGAGTTCAGGCTGGCCCTGAACTCACTTTGTAGTCCAGCCTGGCCTCGAACTTTCAGCGATCCTCCTGTCTCAGCCTCTTTGGTGCTGGGATTATAGGCGTGTACCACCGTCCCCAACACTAAGACTTTAAAGTAAGCATTCGTATTCCTGACCCATTGATTCCAAGTAGCACTTTTAGGCTTTCTGCTATGAAATACGAGGAACGTGATGCCTCTCACTTTTGTTGTACCTTCTTTCTGCTTCCCCCTTTGTATTGTACTCTTGAACTTACATGGTCAGTGTTGACATTCCGTTGTGTTATGATAATAAATGCTTCAAATGAATCTTTAGGTTCATTCTAAAAATTAGGATCAGTTAGGAGAGCATTTAAAATGACACAACTACGTAATACTTTTAAATTATGGCTCTAGTCTCCACCTGTGAGGTGGACTCCATTCCCTTTTGCCAAAGTGCCTCACAAGGGTGCCAGGGGAGCTGTCCATGGTCCCCCAGGCACCGCGTGACCAGTCAGGGCAGGCTGTTGGTGGCACTGTCTTGAGGCCCAGGGACACAGTGGCCTCTTGGGCAGCCGTGTCCATCTGCAGTGTGCTGATAATGAGATTGCAAAGCTGAGCTGAGTTCTCGTTATGCTCCAAGGCCGGTGATGCCGTTGGAACAGCTCAGCTTTGGCAAGAGTGTCCTCCTCTAGAGGAAAATGCTACCCTGCAGCTTCTGCTCCACAGATCATGGGGCTGAGCAGAGCAAACCTAACTCTCCGGCCACACAGCTGTCGTTGAGTAACTCGGTGACACTCACAGGACAAATGCACCAGTGCTTTTAATATTTCCTCCTAAAATGCAATTTCAAAACTTTCACCATCCTTCCTATGTGCTGAAGGCACGCCAGTAAAAATTTTTTCTAAACTGTGAGTGGGGAAGAATGATTTTTTCTTTATTTCCAACCCACTGTTGACCAATACTTCTATGGAATATAATAAAAGAAATTAATAGAAAAATCATTTAAAAGATACATAAAGCAAAAATCCAAATTTTAAGTGCTAGACATCACAAACATATACTCAAATTTAATAAATATAATGAGAATAGGCATAGGAAAAAGAATAGAATTACATAAACTGTACCCATCCTTTGAAAGTATGTATGGAGAAGATTAAATAGAGAATCACTATTGTGCTTCTAAAAATTTTGCAATCATATCTGAACAAAAGTCATGAGTGCAGTTCCCTGTGTTAAAGTTCCACACACACACATTTTGAATAAACTACACTTACATAAGCATTTAAAGTTTAATTGTGACAATGAACTTACTTTTGGTTTGCTAATTTAGGTCGCCTTTATTGGATTAATGACTATAGTATTTATAAGATATGTTTTATTTTAAGACACACAATAGGAAATCAGTCTCACAGAGGTTTGTTGAGAGCATCAAATATTTTATCTATTATCTATCTATTTATTTATTCATTGAGACAAGATCTCACTATGTAGTTCAGGCTGGCCTTGAACTCACTTATGTAGCCCAAGCTAGACTTGAACTGACTCCAATCCTCTTGCCTCAGCCTCCTGAGTGATGGGCTCACAGGTGTGTGCCACCATGCCAGGCAGAAAAGATTTTAAACCAATTTAAGGTACTTATTTGTAACTTGTTCCCAAAATTAAACAAACATGTCTTGAAAAAATCTGTCTTCAGTCCTCCATCTGGAGACCATTCTGCTGATTTATTCCATATAGGTACAGCTAAATTTCAATTGTCTTTTAATGAGAGAAATGTGTTTTAGATTTTGTACACTTTTTAGTTTTAGGTTATTGTTGGCAAACTTACCTTAGCCTAACACACAGCACATATGTTTTATCTGTTCCTGCAGCACATGACCGAGACAACTTGTACCACCTGCTCCCTACCGTATGAGTTTGACCAAGCTTGGACGGAGTCCTGCCTTGTTTAAAATTCAAGGCCACTGTCACATGCTTTGATGTTGCCTCAGTTTTGAGTCATTACAGAAATGACTAAACTCAGACCCTGGGTCTCTGAAATTGTCCTGTTCAGACTAGGAACAAACGGAAGACACATGGCCCTGGCATGCAGAACACCTTTTGAATAGCACAGTTGTAGGAGTTTTATCTAGGTTAAAATTTGATTCCCCGAGCTCAGTGTCAGACTCAAGTTCTGGTCTAGTTCAAAGGAAATAGGGCAGGACACCATCTCCCTTGTTCTAGCTGCACAACTTCTAGTGATGCAACCTAAGTTTAGCAGGCATGTGAATGTGCGTCCAGAGTGTGCATCTGCTTTCCTATTATGATTGACACTTTCAATGGGCCCCGGTATTTTATAGTGACTCTTGTTCTGTCACATCCCCCTTTTCCCCTACCTCTCATAGTCAGAGTGTTTCTACAAGTGACCAGAACTGAAGTTGCTTGTGCATATAATTTCCTCATTTAGGTAAAAATGGTGCTTTACTAGCTACTTAGTGATGGACGGTGGTATACATGATTGCGGTCCCATGAGATTATATTGCTTAGGGACATCACAGCCACCTTACTTTGTGCAAGCACACAGATGTGCACACAGGAACAAAGTTGTCCACTGACGTGTTTCCCAGAAGACAACTCCATTGCTCAGGGGCACATAATTGTGTTAGAATTGAGTAATTTTGCATATATATCTTCTTCCATATTAAGTAATGCACCTTACAGATACATTCATTTTTTTTGATTGCTGTTATTGTTTGTTTGTTTTGGAGACAGGGTCTCACTGTAGTTCAGGTTGGCCTTGAATTTGAGATGATTCTCTTGCCTCAGCCTCCAAAGTACTGGGATTACAGGTGTGTGCCACCATGCCCAGCTCTTAGAGACACCTTCTTAGAACTGGAATTTCAGTGATTAATGTTATTAAATGGTGTGAAGCACATTATATTTGTTTGGCATTTTTTCCCAATAATTTATACCAAAAGTATACCTATTCATACTTGCTCCAGCCATATGTGGGAGTGTCTGCTTGGAGGATGTTTTTTAGGTTTATATTTTCATCACAACTGCTCTACATAGAATTAAGCATCTGATTTTTTATTTTATAAAACTGGTTTAGGATGGGAGGAATGAAGATCTGGCTAGAGCTTCCCACTGTGATGATAATTAGTTATTGTATTTTCGAGGGGCAATTTGATGTCAGGCACGTCTAGAGCCATACACTAGTAACCACATCACAACAGGAAAACAGATCATGCTTTAGAAACACACAACACTGAACATTTTCATTCCTTCATTCAGACGCACACATGCAATTGGGAAGCTAGATTGAATATCTTAGCCATATGATTTATAAATATTTTTGTTAAAAGTAGTGGTGAAGGGGGTCGTTATTTACTTGCTGAATTAGTCAGAATGAACCTCAAGATTTGTTCAGTATAGAAAGAATTTTTAAAGTGACCAGCATCACCATGTGTATCTAGGACCTGCCCTCGGTGTCAGAAGCCATTTCCTCCTTGGAGGTCAGCCCTGAGTTTTCTCGGAGGGAGCTCCTTGCGTCTTGTTCTGTGTCAGTGTGGTCTGACAGCAGTCCCAGGTCCTGGCCAACAATGCCCATGTCACATTACTTTATGCCCGGTGCTTCAGCTTATCCTTGAGGTAGCCACGCAACCAGACTCCAGCCTGGTGGCTTTCTCCTGAGAGCCGTGCAGGTAATTGCATTTGCAGTCTGAGGACATCTATTTCCAGTCGATCAGCCCTGTGCCCCCGCTGAATCTCAAAGCCATTAATCAGAGCCCCAGGGAGTGGCTGTTCCCAAGGTCTATCACTGGCTCCCGGTCCTGCATTTCACAGAGAAACAGCTTTGAGTTCTTGGGGCTGAAAGTGCCCAGAAAGAAGAAATCCAAACTGCTAACTGGCTCCTTCGTGTTTCAAATTCACAGACTACCTTTGTGATTTTTATTAGACATAAGGATGAGTGCTCAGGTTTAAAAGAAGTGCTTTGGACTCCTTGAAGGATTGTTGTAGTCCTTATAATAATAATATGATACTAAGGTAGAAAAATTCCTCAGAAGGGCTGAGGATTTAGCTCAGTGGCATAAGTGCTTACCTGGCAAGCATGAGGTCATGAGAGCAATCCCTGGTACAAAAAAAAAAAATCCTCAGGGTTGAAACATTTTAATTTTGTTTATTGGTGTTCTGATGTTAGTTGCCACATGGTTACTCTTCAAAGTGACAGTAAATTCACTGTACTCAAACATCTGGTATATTTTTTTGTGTTTTTTGAGGGCTTTTAAAAAAATAAGTAATTGGTTATAAATATTACTCTATTCACTGTATGAACTTCCTCTTTTTGCATTAGGGGTTTTCTTTCAATAAAAAGTTAATACGTAATATTATGTATGGGTTTAGAACTCTGAAGAGGTTGATTAATTTTCTTTTTTGATATTTTGAGACAGGGTCTTGTTATGTAGTTCAGATTGGCCTTCAACTCACTATGTAGCCTAGGCTGGCCTCAAATTCACAGTGATCCTCCTGCCTCGGCCTCCTGAGTGCTGAGATTACAGGCAAGCATCACCATACCTGATCCTGAAACATTAATCTTATCTAAAAAGTAAAGAAGGAAAATACATGGGAAATTCCTTTCTTCTTTCAAAGTACATTAAGCTATCAAGGAAAGCAGATTAGGATTAATTGTCATCTGTGTGTCATTGAATTTAGGAGCTCACACATGAGATTGTAGTTGCTAAATAAAATGGTGGTCCAATTGTAATGACCAGGGTGAGTGCCGGGTACTCTAATTGGGTGAGTAAACAGCTCTTATGTTACTACTGTATCTGAAGAGAAATCTGTAAACTGTAAAAATATTGTATTTTTGATAAAATGTCTTTGATTCTACTTTATGGGCCATAATCTAATTAGCGGTAACAGTGAGGTTTTTCTACACAGATCCTAACTTGGAAAGAGGAAACGGGAAATCAAGATCTTGAAAAGCAAGGAATTTTATAAAATCAGCTCCATGGTTGGTTATTACATCTCTGAAAAGGGCACGTTTTTCTAACTACCTCTACTCTTGTGACTTTTCTTTCAAATTGATACTTGAGGTTTCCTTTTAAAAAAATCACCATAAGAAAAAGAGTAAAATGTTATGTTTTTCTCTAAAGAGTAAGAACCAGCATTTCTGCTAACCTTTTTCCTTGTCTCCAAGCTGTCGGTGGAGATAAATTCCTTTTAAAGTCTAGTTCAGAAGCAAAAGAGATGATTGCATTTTAAGTAGCAGCCTGAAATGTTACCAGCCCAAGAGATGTAACATTTGTGGTTCAAAAATAGTTTCCCTGTTGTACTTTTTACTCCTAATGCACTATTTTTAATTTAAAAAGGTTTGCCAATGAATCACCTAGCAATCCTATGGCAAGGCTGATTAACTGCTTACTCTTATTTGATATAAATCTATGTATTTTGGAAGTTGATGTTTACAAGTGATTAACTTGTTAGTGCTACTGTGGGCACTAGATTATGGTACTGATTCTAGATTATGGTAAATAGAAATAGGTACACAGTAACTTTCTCTGTGCCCTACATTTTTGTGAATCTAATTATACATATTATATTATATTCTGTGAGATTATTTATTGTTTAGTATGATACCTTCACTTCTACCTTTAATTTTCCACCACCAAATGGCTAGTTATTTATGTTTTTTTCTTTTTTTCTTCTGGTTCTATCCATTATGGTTTTGTCTTTATGAGACAAGAGGATAATAGCCAGTGAGCACTGAAAACTAGATCTAATTCTCTTTTATGGAATGATATTTTTAGGAGAAAGTTTATCTCTTTTTAAACTGGGATTAAAAAGGCATCTTTATTCAAATAATTTTTAATGACTAATCTTAGCAATTTCATAACTATAGGAAACAGCGTTAAGACTTGTTTGAGCATTTATCCCTAATTCCTTGAACTCATCAGTAAGCCAGGTTGCTATAGTCTGTGCGGTTGTGCAGACCTGGTTGGTGGCTATTGTTACTATATCCACGCTCTGTAATTATTTCAGGATTTTCTCAGTGCTGTAGAGGCAAAAGAAGCTCTTGAAAGAGAAGTTAAGATCTTTCAAGAAAGGTTGCTTGCTGGCCGGCGGGCATGGGATGCCTCAAAGCAGGAGTTGAGCCTCCTGAAGAAAAGCTCTGAAGAGTTGGAGAAGAGTTTGAAAGCTAGTCGGGATACAGTTGTGGCCTCACAAAGCCAGAACTCCTCATTTAGAGAGAAAATCGCAGCCCTCCTCAGAGGCGGGCTGGGCACGACTGGGCCCACAGAGGACGCCATTTTGGAGAAGATTCGAGAAATGGGCAGCCAGGAAGAGAGCAGGAAAAGGGTGAGTAGGTGATGGCTGCTTATAAGTTTTCTCAAAATAGCGGACTCATTCATTTAGTTTAGGTCAACAAGTAATTTATCTAAATTAGTTAGAAGTGTAATTTAAATGTAGTTGTGTTACTGGCAAGTCGGGTCCATAGACTTAGGTCCATCTATTTGCTGCTGACCAAACCAAAGGAGGCCATTTATTTTGGAAAAAGGCTTTCAGCGAAGCTGCCTCTGAGGAGATAGAGGGCCTCAACTGCCTGAAATCACCATCCTCTCATGTGCAGTGGGAACACAAGCAGGTAACAGAGAGCGCCAGGCTCCCTCACCTCTGCTGGACGGGGTGCTGGCAGCACCTGCATGTTCCTTCTGTTTGTGGAGGCTGGGAGGAGAGGCTGGTGGATATGCACGCAGCACAAGGATAAGGTGACCTTGCAAATCTGTCCATTCCCCTTGGCGGAGGAGAGAAGGGGTGTCATAAAGCCCCATGTCGCCGCGGCAGTCTCAGTGGCATCACTTTCACTGTGTGTAGTCCTTAGGAGAGCCTGAGCCTCACTCAGCAGCCGCTGGCTCGGAGCACTCCTCTGTCAGAGCAGCTGGTGTCCAGTCCTGTCTCCACTGCTCACTTGCTGATGGCCAGAGCCTGGCTTCTGAGAGTTGGTTTCCTCATCTCATTAGGAGTTGGCACAAGATGCATAGTCCCTTATTGGAAACGCTCGGGAATTCAGAATCTTTCAGCCTTTTTTTTTTTTTGAAAGACAGAAAGGCAGAAAGACAGTAAGGAAGCAACTGTATCCAGTCCTCTACAAGGGGATCTAGACGGTACCCTGACACTGGCATGGTCACAAGGCTGCAGCAAGCCCCAGGGCACCCACAGGACAGATGAGTGGAAACCTCAAGTAGCTTTGTGTCACTTTGGGTCAGGATCTGCTGCTTGGCTGGGTCAGGTCAGGCCAGGCCAGGCTTTGTCAACAAATGGGTTACGGAAATACTTGGATTTGGAGCTACAGATAAGGGTTTTTTAGACCTGTAATAGCATCTATCTCATAAGATTCTTGTTCATAATAAGCATTAAACAGAAAAAATTGTCATGAGGCCCTTCACATGCTGCCTGGTAAATCACAATATATTAACTATTAGTGCTGCTGGAACTCATCCTCTTTCTCTTTCCTCTCCTTCCTCCTCCTTGAATAATGCGTTCCTGCTCAGGAGAGTCTTTTAGAGATCTATTTAACAAGTGGAGAAAAAGGGTGTAATGTACCTGTATAGCAGAAGTGTGTTTCTCACTTATACTATTAAACTATTAACAATTCTCATCTTTTTCAAGATAGAGTCTCACCATGTAGCTCAGGCTGGACTTGAACTCACTATGTAGCCTAGGCTGGCCTTGAGCTTACAGAGATCCACCTGCCTCAGCCTCCTGAGTCCTGGGAATAGAGGCGTGTGCTGCTATGCCCAGCTAACAATTCACATTGTCTATAAATTATTACCAGAGCTAGTGTCAGCCTGTACTGCTTAAATAATCATCAAACTCAAATGACTGAAGTCCTAATTAATGAGGTTTTAAAGTAAATTCTGTCCAACTTTCATGTATAATCCCATTATGACTATTTCTTCTGTTCCTGTAGTACTAGTTCAAAAGGAGAAAATGTATTTTCCATCTTTGAATGTGATCACTACTTCATATCTCAGGGTTGTGTCCTTTGACATCACCCCATTTCTTCTCCCCCCACACTCTGCCTTTGGGAACCACTGTTTTCTATTTGACTGGCCCCTACTTTTAGAAGAGATTCAGCAGATAAGTGACATTTTTCTTCCTGTGTCTAGTATATGTCACTTAGCATGCCGTCCTCCAGGGTCCTCCATGTGGGGGAAATGAGGAACTATGGGAGAGAATGGGTATATGAGTGTGTTCTAATATGGCAACTTTTACTATTTATGAATCTTATAACTTCATTTTATATATTTTAATATATACAATAAAATTTTATTTGAAAAGACAAAGTTCAGGATTACATTTGTAAAGTTTTTTTTAATGATCAAAATACTTCCCCTGTACCCCGTTTTGAGACCCCGTCTTGCTCTGCAGTCCAGGCTGGCCTTGAATTTGCAGCAATCCTCCTGCCTCAGCCTTCTGAATGCTGGGATTACAATTATGTGCCATCATGCTCAGCTCTTATATTCCCTTTAAAAACTTCCCCCAAACTCACAGATGCTTCATTTAGAAGCAGCAATTTCAAGCTCCTTGGCCAAGTGCAGGGTTTTCTTTGGATATAAAGTATTCACACACAGAGTGCTCCATAAACAATGTCCACCCTGTAACATGTTAGATCTCTGAGATCAACTTCGTTTTCCCTGTGACTCATTCCACCCAGAGGTAATTGATTGAAGAAGGAAATTGTTTACAAGATTGAGAAAAACTTTATTAAGTTATTTATATTGAATGGCATTAGATATTCTTCAGTCACTAATGGGTTTCTTTTTTAAATTTTTTTCCCATTCATTTTATTGCTTCCTCTTCTGTATTTCCAAGTTTTTTCCTAAAACAATTTTAATTCCAGCATGTGAAGCATGGCCTACAATTGTCAGCATGATGTATATGTTTATTTTCGAAAGGAAAATTGTGCAAATTTGTTAAGCCGAATATGCCTTCCCCCACTCCCTGTAAAAATTAGAATGATTCAGAATCTCTTAGTGCTTTTGTCTGCCTTTCCTACCCTGTAATTTTTCTCAATAGCTGCTCTTCCTATTTAAAAGCCTGAAATCAAGCATATAGCTGATGTCTTATGTGACTCATCTTCAAGTAAAATCAGGAGAAGATGGGTTTTGTATATTGTCTTAGACATGCTTTGGAAGAATGGGAGCTTTACAAATTGATGAATCTGTTTGATAAGGAGGCTGCATCCCCCCGCCAGCTGCCACGACTACACGCCCAGCCAGCAGCCAAGCAGGACTGGTGCTGCGGCCCAGGGGTGCACAGGCTGGGCCTGGCAGCTTCTCCCCCCACTTCCACTTCTGCCTGCACATGGCACTTGTCTTGTCCACTCCTTCAGCAGTGCTGGTCCATTCCTGGGTCTGCAGTTCTCAGTAGAACTGAGGACACTGCCTGCACTTCACTGAATGAGTCCAGTAGGTCATTTCACTTGCTCCTTGCATTTCTGCTTCTGGCAAAATTTAATTTTCTTTTTAAAAGCTTTACTACATCTGGGTGCAGGGTTGCTTAGCCTGGGCACTATTGGCATCTTGGGATGGCAGAATCTTTAGCTGTGATGCTGTCCTGTTGTGGGAAGGGGCTTAGCAGGGCTCCTGTTCTCTGCCCACTAGGTTTCTGTAGCCGGTTTTGACAGCTAAAGGGATCTTCAGATGTTGCCAAGAATCCCCCAGGGGGCAAAGTCCCCCCCCCCCCCAGTTTAAAACTGTTGCTTTAGGGGAATGAATGTTCTATAGTCAGATTCCCAGCAGTCTTTTTTGTTGTTGTTGTTTACTAGCGCATGTGTGTAGAGTATAATGCTTCCATTCCATGTGGGAAGTTGGTTCACATACACAACACATCTTTTTTTTTTTTGTCTTTTTGAGACAGGGTCTCGCTATGCAGTTCAGCCTGGTCTTGAGCTCACTTTGTAGCTCAGGCTGGTCTCGAACTTGCAATCATCCTGCTGCCTCAGCCTCCTGAGTGCTGGGATTACAGGCGTGCACTACCACGCCTGGCTCACATAACACATTTTAATGCCTTTTTTCATTCCATATTCCTTTCCTCACTCTCCCTCCCCCTTCTTTGTTCCTTCCTTTTTTTTGTACATTTTTGCAGTACATAGTGTTTCCATTCCTTGTGTGGTGTTGGTCCAGGTACCTAACACATCTCAAGTCTTTTTTTTTTCATCTTGTATTCCTTCCTTCTATCTCTATCTCTTCTCCCTTTGAGAATGATCTAGCTCCCTACTTCCTATTATCTGACTTTTATTTTTGATCTTTATTTTTACTCTGGGGCTCTGTATAAGAGTTAACAATGCGATATTTAAGCTTGTGCTTAAATATGGTCCCAGCAATCTTAATTGAGTTTTTAGATATTATTTAGCCTTGGAATTTGAGGTCACTGTAACAAGTATTTATGAAATAATGATTTCTTGCACAATGGCAGAAAGTTACAATTCTAGATATTCTTTAGAATTTTGAAGGAAAATTTCCCTTACTTTGAGATGTTTAACTAACCAACCTTCTGGATGAGACTTGATTATGTGTAAGGAGAACATGACCATGGTAAACTTTTTGTCATTTTCTAAATTTTACACACACACACACACACACACACACACTCACACACACCCTGGCCCGTTTTATTTTATTTGGAGACAAGGTCTTGCTAAATTGCCCAGGCTGGCCTTGAACTTGTGATCCTCCTGTCTCTGCCTCGCAAAGCGGGTACCACCATGCCTGGCCTTGTTTCCTAGGTTAAAGATGAATTCATACAAGCTCATGCACGTGGACCTGGATGGACCACCTTTCTGTCTGCGTTAGGCACATGAAGGCTTTACTTCCTCACTGGAGAGTTTCCTGTTCTGAAAGCCCTGTGGGAGCTGTGGAAACCCAGCTGGGTGCTCCTGACCTCCTAATCCCCCTTCTGATCTCAGCACCATCATCATTCCCCTGCTCTGTCACCGATGCTGCCACCTCCTGAAGGGAGCATTGCCCCGGAAAGAACATCAGACTCTACTGATTTGCACACAGTTGTGGTCCGGGCATCTGAGGGAGAGAACAGTAGGGCTTAGGCAATCCCAGCCTCTCGGGTGTGTTGTTTCCTAGGGCTTTGGGAAGGGAGTATCCCTAATTAGGTGGTTTAAATAATGGAAGCTCCTTGCTTGTGTTTCCTAAAGTTAGAAATCTGAAATCGAGGTGTTAGAAGAGCTGGTTCCTTCGGCAAGCTATGAAGGGTGCTGTGTTCCATTCTTGTCACCCTGCTGCTGGTAGCCTCAGGTGTGCCTGCTTTTTTGGGTACCTTCTATGCATATCTGCCTTTTTGTCCAAATTTTCCTTTTTCTTTTTTTTTAAATTTTTATTTTAAAGGGGGCGAAATTAAACACAGCAAAACAGAACAGAATGGGACATAAGAAAGCATAAATTTCAAAGCTAGACAACCAGAGATCTTCACTGTCTGTCATATTGTCTCTTGTTTTCTTCCAAATGGTTGTCCATATCTTTGCATATGGGGAGCTCATACAAAATAATATAGCCAATCTTCTCACAAGATGTGTAGTTCACTGGCTCCCACTTGCCAAGAATGTGTGGGGGGAGAGGGAGAACGACACGGGACGGGGCACAGGATGACATGAGATGTTTGATTCTCAGCCCGCACACCAGCAGGCTCACAGACCCCCCCCCCCGGAGGGGAGGAGCTCCTTGTTCTCCCAGCACCCCGAGTCACCACATGGTGCAGGTCCCGAGACGCCAGGGTCTCTCTCCTGTGGGCCGCAGAAAGTCTGCCATGTTCACCTGCTATTTCTTTTAGATGAATTGACCAACAGACCACAGAAAGAATTCTCTTTAGGCTCCTGTTTGAAACCAGCAGCTACAGTGATCTGCTGGCCTTGCTTCAGGGCCAGCAAATTTTCCCTTTTCATTAGGATGCCAGTCAGATTGAATTAGAGCACACACTAATGACCTAATTTTAATTTGATTATCTCCACAAAGAGCTCATTTTTAAACAAAATCACATTATTAAAATATGGGGTGTTTCAACATTTCTTTTTGGGGGGAAGCCCAACTCCACCCACCACAAAAGTTGACATCAACCAAGGAGGAGGGGCAGGGTTGCCCGGTCAGCACTGCGAGCCACGCATGTGGGCAAGAAGGAGGGGGATTCGATTGATGTTGAGTTCCTGTGAAAATCAAAGCTTGAATAATCAGAAAAAAGTTGTTTATGTCCCAAAGTCCGCAGTTCGTAAGTGACCTAGGAAGCTTGTTCTCAGTTTAGAGTTGTTCTACTTCTGTTGGGTTTAATCTTAGAGCAAAATGCTTCTCTGGTGAAATCAACAAGTCCTTGTCCTTGGGAGATGAATGAACCTAGTTAGGGCATTATAACTTCACTTCTCCAAACTCGGCTGCTAATGCCCGAAGCAAATTCTACTGAAGCACTTTTTTTTGTTTAAAAAAATTGAGCTATGGATTCTGGGCTACATCTCCAGGGTAGAAATCTTTAGCACAATGGTCCCCAGAGTGTCAGGTGCATATTAACAGATGATATTAAGAAAAAAAATGAAGGACATGCTTATTGATGCCTGAGACTTTGTAGTGTGAAAAACAATACACAGTTACAGTTTTGGTGGGCACGTATGGTCATCATTCAGGCACTGGTATTTGATGTTCCCAAGAACAGAGTGAGTGAGGAATGTTCATGTATTTGAATACATTTATGTAGGTTTAGCTCTGAACTAATCTGGTAGAGTCATATTCCCCAACACATGTTAAGCTTAGGAAGTCAAGCTCTGTGATGGGATGGGGCGGTTTCTAGATGTTTGCTCCTCTCTGGAATCCAGAATTTTTCACTTTTTATGTTTTTGGTTAATTTTCAAATTTTTTATTAGCATATGTTTGCAGTGCATAGTAATTACATTCATCATGGGAAGCAGGTGCATGTACAGATGTGTACAGAACACATCTTAATTCTTTTTACTTTCTTTCCTCTCTTCCATCTCACTCCCGCTTACTCTGGGTCCCCTCCCCATTTGCAAAATATCATCTCTCTGTTTCTCATTGTCTTTTACTTTGCTTTTTCAAGTGTTACACTTTCAGTTTTTCATATAATAGAAACCATGTGTTATTTAAGGTTGTGCATGTGATTATTTTACTTAACATAATGGTCTTAAGATGCATCTATTTTCCTAAGATCCTTCAGCTTTATTCCACTTTATGGCTGAATGGCACTCCATTTTGCACATATACCACATTTTCTGTCATTCACTGGTTTACGGATATACAGGACACCTCCAAGATTTAGCTATTATGATCTTTACTGCTAAAGGACTTCCGTTTTTCAGCAAGGCAGTTGGGTAGATTCTGTATAGTTCAACTGCCTACACAGTGATGTTAAAAGTTACACTTGTGGGGTCTTTAAGGCTCCTTGTGACACCCCTGGGTCCACACAAGGTGATATACAGATGGGTTCTTCTGACCTTAATTCAAGCACATTTGTTCTTTATGTGTCCTTTCTGGAGATACTTCTAGCTAACAAAATTACAGTTGAAAATAATTGGAGGAGGACAGCTCAGGACAATTTCTGGAAGGTTTTTTATGGAAAGAGATGGTACTTGGCTGAGCCCACACCCTGGGGCAGTAATAATACTGATGGCAAACTTAGAAGTCTTTTATTGGAGCTTCAGTGGGGCCTGTAATAGGTCGTCTGTTAGTGTAGTAGACTCAATGTGCTTAGCTTGGTCCTGCAAACAAGGTACCCTACAGGAAGAGAAGGACATGGAGCAAGGCCCAAAGATGCTGCCTCCCCAGGGAGTTGCTATTCAGTGTCTGACACCTTGTTTCTGCGCAATAGAGACCCAAGCAGGGAGCATCTTTTCAGATACTCAGATTTGCTACTGAGATGATCTAAATAGGCTGTTTGATCACCTATGAGTTTCAGAGATGTTAATTACTTGTTACAGATAACACACTGGTGAACAGGAGAGTTGGGACCCCTGGTCTCAGTGTCACTGCTCAGTGTCGTCTTCAGGATGGAGCCCTTGCTGACGATCTCTAAGGAAGGCTGTGTTTTCCTCCAGAGAGGGCTGCAGTGTGCTCACAGGGCCAAGTGACCCCATCTGCTTCTCTCTGGCCCAGCTTTCTGTGTCTGTGTTCCTTTTGGTTCATGCTCTTTGCTGGGTCACTGGTAGCATGGGACAAATTTTGATGGCTCTTCTGGTGGAAAGATTCCTTCCCTCCCTAGAATCCAGTGTGAAGCTACATCTCCTGTTGTGCAGAGCAGATGTTAAACCTTGACTAATATGAACCAGCTTTCTGGAAAGGTGGCCTCTGTGGACCTTGCTGCAAGGCCATTTTTCTGCAGGTTGCCTTATGTCCTGGACCAGGACAGCCCACCATATCTCTTGCACTAGGAGCATTGTTAGTGAACACCAAGACTAGTCAATGGGAAATGAGGCTTCTCAGCTTCTCATATTCTGTAAGGACATTAACAATTTCCTTGGGAAATACAATTCTTTAAATGTAGCTCTAAACAGGTTACTGTCTAACATCTAATTTTAAGCTTCCATAGAAGTATTGAATTAGCTGGGCATGGTGTTGCACATCTGTAATCCCACATTCTTGGGAGCTGAGGCAGGAGGATTGCAAATTCTAGCCCAGTTTGGGCAACTAAAAATCTCAGTGAAATTCTGTCTCAAAATAAAATGTAAAAAAGGGAATGGGGATATAACTCAGTCAAAGACTCTGGGTTCAATCCCCCCCCATTAAATTATGGGCCAGAAACCCTGAAAGCCATGAAAGTACAGGATTAGGGAGTTTAGAATTTAGGGCTCATTTGGCCTAACTTTTCTTATATATCACTACAATTAATGCCGTAACATTCTTAACAAATATTTGATCGTTCTCTGGCCAACTCTAGTGATTGGGAATCCTTTACCTACTGGATGGTGTCTTTAAACAAACTTAATCTTTAGGAGGGTTTTCCTTTCCTATAAAGGAATATGTAAGTAAATTATAGTACATTCTCATGATAGATTCTTTTTTCTTTTTTGAGTTGCTGGGGGTAGAACCTAAAGGCCCCTGCATATTAGGCAAATGCTCCACTTTGAGCTATATTCCCCAGCCTCATGATGGATTCTGAATGCATCATTAAAATATTAATTATGAATTTTGAATGGTAGCCTGGCATGGTAGCACACACCTGTAATTCTAGCACTCTGGAGGCTGAGGCAGAAGGATCATTACAAATTCAAGGCCAACCTGGGCTGCAAAGTGAGTTCAAGGCCCAAGGCCAGTCTAAAGTGCGTAGTGAAACTGTGTCTCAAAAAAAAAATGTGAATGGGATGAGAAGATGATTAAAATATAACCAGATAGAAATGAAGACAGAATGTTGCATATGTAATATAATCTCATCTATATTTTAACAATCTGTAACAAATTATTTTAAAATATTAATATTTGTTGCTCATGGTATTTTGGGGGAACTTTTTGCTTCTTTTTACATTTTCTTCAAAATAGCTGTCCATACCATCATACATAATAAAATCAAACAAAACAAAACAGAATAAAACCAATTAAACAAATGAAAGCATTATAAGACGTCAAAACAATATAATAGGAAACCATGATTACCATAATATATTCCATTATATTCAAAATAGCTGCCCCTACCATCTGACAGAGTAAAATCTAACAAAACAAGATAGAACAAAAGCAAACTTAACAAAATTGTGAAAGCAGTATAAGAGTTCAAGACAAGACAATATGAAATTAACTGTAGTTTCCACCTTTCTCTCCCAGGTGTTTCCTCCCTTAGCACTGTTTTTTTTTTCCGGTACCAGGGATTGAACTTGTGACCTCACGCTTGCGAAGAAGTTGCTCATACTGCTGAGCTAAATCCCCAGCTCCCCTAGCACTCTTATAATGACTGTTTTGCTTTTGGATCCCATTAAGTCCTGTTTCTTATGCTAGGGTTCATGTGTATGAGTTCAAATTGTTTTCCCCATGAACATGATCTCCAGTTGTGCCCATTTACCTGCAAGAGCCTCGAGATTATTCTACTTTATAGCTGGGTAGCTTTCCACTGCATGGAAATACCATATCTTACTTATCCATTCTGCAGTTGATGGGCAAGTTACTCTTGCTTTTTTTCTGGTTTCCTGTCACATGGAACAACTGTTTTCTCTCCTTTGATTTTCAGTCTATGTATTTCCTTTCCAGTTAAATGTGTTTCTTGTGTACAGTATATCGATGGATCTTCTTTCTTGATCCACTCTCCCTGTGGATCTTTATTGCTGACCTGAGGTCATCTACATTAATATTTACAACCAGCATACATTGGTTGTGTCTTCCATGCTATCTTCTTGTTGTTGGCCTCCACTTTTCCCCTTCATTCAGTTGTCTGTCTTGTCTAGTGATCCTCCTCTGCTGCTGTTCCTGGAACCATGGTCGTCTTTATCTCTCTCTAGAATATCCTTTAGCACTCTCTGTAGGGTTGGTTTAGTAGTAATGAATTCCTTCAGTTGTTGTTTATCACGAAAGTATCTTGCTTTTCCATCAATTTTGAAAGATAGTTTTGCTGGGTAGATCAATCTGGGTTGGAAGATGTTTTCTTTCAGGGTTTGGAACACTTCACTCCAAACTCTTCTTGACTTGATGGCTTGTGTTGACAAGTCTGCTGTGATTCTGATGGGTTTTCCTTTATAGGTGATCTGTTTTTTTCTCTCTAACAGCTTTTAATATTCTGTTCTTGTGTTCAATTTCTGGGATCTTTATTAAATATCTGGGTGTAGGTTTACTTTGGTTATGGCTAGTTGGAGTCCGATATGCCTCACTTATCTGCATGCCAGATCCATTTCCCATGTTTGGGAAGTGTTCTGCTATTACTTCTGTAAATAGCCTTTTAATTTCATTTGGGTTGACCCCTGCTTCTTCAGCAACACCTATCACTCTTAAATTATGCTTCTTTGTGTCATCTTGCAGCCACTGAATTGTTGTTTCTTGATTCCTTGCTATTTTTGAGAGATCTTTCCTTTCACGATCACTAGCTGCAATCCTATCTTCAAGGTTTGAAAGTCTATCTTCAGTCTCTTTCAAGCAGTTTTGCCAGCTTTCCATTGACTTTTTGATTACCTGGCTCTCTCTTTGAATCTGTTTCATGCACTGTAATTACTTTCTATATTCATTCAAGGTTTCCATCATTTTCCTATGCTCCTTTTTTTGTCTATGTCTACATTAGACATGCTGAGCAATTCTTTCAGTATGTTTGTGATTTCTTCTTTTACCTGAGACATTATTTCTGATTTGACTGCTTTTACAATCTCATGAAGTTGTTTCTTTACTTCAGTTGCTATCCTCTCAGATTTCAGGTGTGTGACTTCCATTTTCTTTCATGACTGTATCTCCCAGACTTGTTCTGTGTGGGCTGGAGGTCTAAGATTGCCTTTTGCTCCTTTGTCTTGACATTCTCCTGGGCTCCTCCAAACAAGCTGGTTGTGGGGCCCCAGGTGTTTCCCATGTTGGCTGCCCCTAGATAGTGTAGGGGGATGGGATGGGCACTTGGGTTCCTCTAACCCTAGATTACAGGGAGGTAGCAGAGCATGGAGCAGGCTTCTCCAGACCTGTGCAGCTACACTGGAGCTTCCCTGATGATCAGGAATGTGTGGAGGTGGGGATGCATCTCTCAGCCTGTGTGTCTACACTGGGACTCATCTGATGGTGGCAGGCACACAGGGGTGTGTTTGTCTGATTCCACTGGTGAGTGTTGGCTGCCCGAAGGAATCAAGGGCTTCCAGTGGTGGCCTACAGGTGCACAGAGCTTACCTTGCTGTGTGTCCCTGCTTCTGCCGGCCACCTGGCAGGAAAGAGCCTTCCAGTGGCAGCACCTGGCAGGCAGAGGCAGATCTGTGGGCTCTCTCTGCCTGTGCTGGCTGTCTCCTGTCTGCCCTACTTGGTGAGCCCCTTCTGCCACTGCTTGGCTCACTGGTGGCTGTTGGAGTGCACATGGGCAGGGGTGGTCCTCTGCCTCCTAGCTGGTTACCTGTGGGGATCTATGATGATGGTTTTGAGTGTGCACAATAGGGGCAGGGCTGGAGCCCCCACCATGGCTGTTAGAGTAAGCACAGGGGTGGGGCTGGCTACTGCCTCCAGGCTGAGCTGGTTACCAGTGGGGAACTTTGATGATGGCTGTTGGAATGCGCACAGGGGCTGGGCTCAGTCCAAGCAATTTTCATGGACTACTCCTAGCCAGGGGCTGCAGTTCTGGTTCTGGGCTTATCCAGCCCTACTCCAAAATGGCTCCCAGACAATCCTCCTCTTCTGTGGGAGGACTGAGTCCTCTGCACTCACCGCCAGCTAGTGCAGTTCTCTGTGTCTGCCATGTCTCCATTGCTGCATCTCTTTGTAGGGCCTTCCAGGCTGGCCAGCCGCCACAGTCACCATGATTGTATGTCCTCAGGTTCCAACAACTCCTCTCACACAGTGGGTCCAGCTCCAGATGAGGGTGCCTCAAGCTACTGCCTTCTTCATTTAAGTTTTTCTTAAACTTAAGAAATATTTAACTTTCTTAAACTTCATTTAAGTTTTTCTCACTTTAGGTTCTCCTGTGTCTAGGGGACCTGCTTCCTTCCTTGTCTTCCCCATGATGCTATATTCCAGCATCTGGACTGTTTCTCTCAGAGAGGCTGTTTACTCTGTTGCTTACTGCTCCACTATCTTCCTGGAAGTCTAAAAATTTTATTTTAAAGAGAATAAAACAAAAAAATTAAGATAGCATAAAGTCAATTAAAACAAAACAATGAAAACAATACAGGACTTCAAAACAAGATAATAGGGAATTGACAATGGCTACCATAATATATCTTGTTATCTTCAAAATAGCTGGTCATATCATCAGACATAATAAAACCAAACCAAACCAAACCAAACAAAACAGTGAAAATGATACACGACTTCAAAACAAGATAATAGGAAATTAACAGTGATTACCATAATGGCTCTTACTATCTTAAAAATAACTGTCCAGACCATCGGACATAGGCATGTAAAATTAACCAACCAGTACAAGAAATTTCAGGTGTGTGATCTCTAATTTTTACTATGTCTGTGTCTCCTCAACTTGTTCTGTGTGGGCTGGGGTCTGAGATTGTATTTTGCTCCTTTGTCTTGACATTTTCCTATGTTTCTCCAAATCAGCCTATTGCTACATCCCAGTGCTACCTGCATTAACTGTCAGTTCCTCCATATAGGGGATTAAATTAGGCAACTGAGTTCCTCCAATCCAGGGTTCCTAGAGGAGGTACAGGGTGATAGTTCACAGATGCTTCCCCTGCAATGGTGGTGGGGCCTTGGGTATGGCTTCTTCTTTGGGCTGGTGCTGTCTGCCGGATCTCTCCTGGCTACTGGCAGCTTACCTCAGGGAGTGACTTCCACCTATTAAGTCCAATTGTGCACAGGTTTGGTTCAGCTCTGATATTTCTTTGCTAACTTTCTGTCTGATTGATCTGTGTTTCTGTGACAACAGGAGATTGAGGTCTACCGTTACAACTGTGTTATTGCTCATTTCATTTTCCATGTCTACCAATAACTTGGGTGGTCCTGTATTAGGTGCATGTATATTTATGATTGTCAAGGCATTTATGCTGTCTCTAGCTTTCTCATTGACTACAATCAATCTTGCATTATTCTTCTTTGCTTTGTTTTGTAGCTGTTGGATTGATTTCTCATGGCCTCTTGCTATTTTTAAGATATGTTTCTTTTCATAATCCCTAGGTGCAATTCTGTCTTTAAGCTGAAATTTTATCCTTTCCTTCATTCAAGCTGTTGCATATGCTTTCATTAGAGGCTTTACTCTCCTGGATCTCTTTTTGTAACTGTTTCATGGATTCCATTTCTCTCCTATGTTGGTTGTTTTTTTGTCTCCATCTTTTTCTAAGCTCATCTATTATTTTATTTGTGTCTTCTCTAATATCTTTGATTTTAAGCATCATTTCTTTTTGTATCTTAGAGATCGTTTTTCCTCTATAGACTTTTCCACTTGTTTTTTCACTTCTGTTGTTATCATTTCAGAAAGTTCCAGTATTTGACTTCTAACTTCATCTATCTTGTTGCATTCTAGGCCTGTCCTGGGTGGGCTGGGAATCTGGAACTGTGCCCTGGCTCTGTATTTTGCCATTCTCCACCTTTTTTTTTTCTTTTATTTTGTCTTCTATGTTGATGCCTGCCAATCTCCTATGATATATAACTCTACCACTAAAGATGTCCTTTCTTCAAGGATGTCCTCCAGATGTAATTGGTTCTTTATAGCTATCCCAAGAACCTACCTTCTGGTGTTTACAGTTCTGTGATACTGTCCATGTTACATCCCAGAGATGTGCTGGGGATGGAGCCAATCATGGCCTCTGGATGTGGAGGCTGAGATTGGTCTTCTGTCAGTGGAATTCTCCAGTCCAACTGCGGTCTCCTCCCTGTGGTTTCAGGCACTTCCATGTTATTTGCCTCGCTGATTACTTAGCCCTCTAGAGGAGTGTGTGCATTTGTGTGTCAGGCTATTGTCCTGGGTCTTAGGGCTGTGGTCAGTCTTACACTCTCTCAGCTGACATGCCCTCTGGGATGCAAGGGAGGAGGCCCGGATTGCAAATTCACTGTCTTCCAGCCAGCCTCACTGTCCGGGATGTAATGGACAGGCACAGAGTGCAGACTTACTGTTTTCCAGCCAGGCCAACCTCCAGAATGAAATGGAGGGGTGCAGAGTGTGGACTTACTGTTCTCCAGCTGGACTGCTGTCTGGGATGTCTGAGTTCAACATTTGATGAAAGCTGGGTTTAACAAAATCAGTTTGAGAATCTGAAAAATGTACTGGAGGTCTGTAAGACACTTATGCTCTTGGTTTAAGGGAACAGGACAGTTAAGAGTCCATCTTGGGAAGGGTGGAAATATTGGCATCTTTTCTGCACAGGGAGCCTTAGGGGAATTTACCAAAGGGCCTTGGATTTTATGGGGCAGGAGAGTCAGATTCTCCTGCATGCTTGTAGAATGCTACCATGTTGGAGAGATTTTGACCTTTTGAATGATGAAAATCACTGTATAGCTATGTCATGTAGTCGGTGACATTGGAGTGTAGGATATGAGTAACCAAATGCAATACAAGGTTGAAATAATTTATTTTTCTGCACTGACAATCTCCATGTTTATCAAGATCAATTCACTGTATAATATTTAATCAACTGTATATGGTGAAGGAGTTTTTTTTGTGGCAAGTGATTCTTTTGTAGATTTTAAAAGTATTTATTGTCTTAACTTTTTTAAACTAAGTTTTGAAACTCATAAATTATGAAAGTTTTGGAAGTAAGTGAATTTTATCTGTAAATATTTATTGATTAACCTGTTGAATGAATCATATAAAAATATTAGTCAGAAACATTGTTTAGATAATATATGTGGATTTATTTCTAACAGAGGCAAATATGGCTACAAATTATCCATGTTTTTAATTTAATTTTTACAACGAATCTGGAAGTGGATGTGAGAAATAATTATGCTGTTTGCACCAAGTGCTAGATGTACACTCTAAAACAAATCTTATCCTTGTTCTGAGTTTTCCTTTCCAGATGGTCTCCCAGCTTGAGTCTCAAGTATCGGAGCTTGCTGAACAGTTGGGAAATGAGTCTGAATCTCACCAGAAAACTCTACAGAGGGCTCAGAAGGCAGAAAACAAGTTGGAGGCTCTTCAGGGCCAGCTGACAAACCTGGAGGGAGAGTTGGTTTCTGGAGCTATTTTGCGAGACAACTTGAATTTTGAGAAACAAAAAGTAAGAACCTAAGAGTGTACCCCTGGGTGGAAGCATCTGGGCCATTCAAAACTTGTTCTGAGAATGTTCTGGGTGTTGCAATACTTACACTGAATTTATCCTGGATCATGAATGAATTTCAAGGAGTAATAATCTCTTCTTATTGTTTGAAGTGTCCTCGATTCCTGTTAATTCCTTAAAGTTGACAGGTATAGGGTCAGTCAGCTTTTCATTGCTGTGACTGAATGTCTACAAAAACAACATAAAGGAGGGAAGATTTATTTTGGCTCATGGCTGCAGAGGTCTCAGTCCATGGTTAGCTGGCTCCATTGCTTTCAGTCTTATGGAGGAGAGACATCATGGTGGAAGGGTGTGGTAAAGGAAAGCTGCTTATCTTATGGCAGCCAGGAAGCAGAAAAAAAGGAGAGAAGAAAAGACTGTTGATAAGATTTAGTCCCCAAATCACACCCCACTTCCTACACTGAATCTACATCTCTTATTTGTGTTACCTTTCCCCAAATGCCATCAAAATGTGGTCTCATCCATGGATTAAGAGGAGGGTTCCCATAATCCCCTCACCTCCTAAAGCACAGTGGTCACTAAGCCTTCAATACAATGCACCTTTTGGGGGAATGTGTTGGCTCCTCACCATAATAGATATTTATTCAGTACCCATTGTATATATTCTCTGAAGGCCTGGGAGGCTAAAATATGAATAATATATAGTTTCTGGTCTTGAAAGCCTCATAATTCAATAGGGGAAACAGCCATTGAAATCATTTGCTCTACTAAAGACTCTCTGCTGTAAGAGTACTGTTGCATTAATGAAGCATTACAGGCACTTCTGGATAAAGATACAATTTTATAGGAGAGGAGATAATTATGTTCATCCTTGAAAGACAAGTAGGAATATAGTGGTGAGAAAGGGTGGATGCTATAGGGGAAACAGCTTCAACAAGGGCATGGGATTTTGAAATGCTTTGTTCAGAGAATGCAGAGCTGTAAGTCCCATGTGGCCATATGTGGCATTCTTAGTGGGATGATGGCAATAGAGAAAACTGGAATGGCTTGCATCATGGAGACTGGGTTTTCTTTATTTTGTGGAATACACAGTGTGGTAAATGATCATGAGTGTCACTTACAGCCACACATTGCCTGATGATGCTTCAGCCAGCGATGAACTGCATATGTGATGCTGGTCGTATAAGATTATATTGCCTACTGATATTGTAGCCAACTTAGTACATTCAGTGATATTCACTCCAGTGAAGAAGTTGTCTAGTGATGTAGTTCTCAGAGCATCCACCCTGCTAAGTGATGCATGACTGAGTTTCAAAAAGATGAGATATCACTGGGAGGCTGAGACTGCAGTGTAGAGACCCTTAGAAATGACAATGTTTCCAGCCCAGTGGGAAAGGAGAGGAGCGGAAAGGATAGGAGAGATAGGAGAGGAGATGAAAGGAGAGGAGAGGAGAGGAGAGGAGAGGAGAGGAGAGGAGAGGAGAGGAGAGGAGAGGAGAGGAGAAAGATGACTTGAGTGTGTGTAGATCTCCTGTGACCCCTGAGACACAGGTTTGTAGAGTGGAGAAGGGGAAACTGCTTGCTCTGGGCTGAGGGTTGACTAGCAGCAGGAGGGGCACAGGCTAACGAGTAGACCACTGTGAAATCTGGGCAGTGCAAAAGGCACAAGGCAGCAGCTGTAACAAATAGGATCAAAGACAGCTTCCAATGAACGGGATGGGGAGGTAAGGGCTTGTGGGTTGTGAGTCTGTGGGACAGAGGTAGGAAGAAAAAAAGAAGCGAGTGGCATCAAGAACACAGGTGCAGAATTTGGCATGGAAAATATACCTAGATTAAAAAAACCAGTAGTCTTGAGACTCCCTTTCATTCTTCTGGAAGTACCATGCACTGAGGGTTGGCCATGCTATGCTGCAGAAAAGGTGTCTGGAAATCCGCCCAGGGGCTGGGACAGGCAGATCAGTGCACCCCTAGTCCTGCTAGCAATACCCAGAGCCAGGTGTAAAGTGCAGCAGAGACTCGTAAAAAGGACTAACGACTTCTCTGTGATTCTTGTGTGTGTGTGTGTGTGTGTGTGTGTGTGTGTGTGGAGAAAAGGCTTCTTTGCAGAAGAGGTGATAATTGACAGGGGTCTTAAAGAAGTAGGAACAGCTTAGGAAGAAGAGACAGGAAGGAAGACAGATGGGGGAACTGACTCAACAAAGAAGGTATGGAGGCTGACAAGATGGCTCCGGAAGCAAAGGTGGTACAAGGAGACGGAGGCTGATGCTTTGGTGAGGCCAAAGGCCTGGGGTGGCATTGGTGGCTGGTGGGATTGAACCAAGAGAGGCCAGGCGAACTACTGTGGGTTCATCCTATAGGTAGTGGGAAGCTGCAGAAGAGTTTTGAGTAAAAGCAAATTTCCTGGCTCAGAAAGTAGACTCACTCAGAGGGCAGGCAGGCTGGAGGCAGGGAGCTCAGTCTGGAGGTTCTTAGACTAGAACCAGAAGATAACAAGACTGTAGACCAAGTAGTAGTTTTTTGTTTGTGGTACTGGGGATCAAATTCACAACCTTGCACTTGCCAGGCAGGTGCTTGTGCTGCTGAGCTAAATCCCTTGTCCCCAAGAAGCAGTTTTGTGAATGATACTAGGGAGCATATTTGGGAAACAGGGGAAGGTGGAGTTTTTCTTCTCATTATATATTTGAAGCATGTGGTGGAGTTTCGATTCGGAAAAGGAAGACCACACCTGAGTTTAATGCTGTCATTTGGACAGCCCCATCAAGAGGGTCCCCAAAGACCTAGACATGTTCAGAACTGAAGCATCCTGTCCTTGCCTTTGTCCTTCCTGCTTCAGTGATGATGACAGTCCGCCTCTACTTACCTGAGTCTGTCCTACTGCTTCTCTTTCTCTAACCAGAGCCTCAGAGCTGTCCATCCTGCCTGACCACTGTGCCTCGACCACCACCCACCCTGTGTGCAGACCAGTAGTGGGGCTCTGGCTCTGAGCATCATCCCACTCTGGACACAGCCTTTTCACTGGCCTCTGCATCCTGCTCACCATACCTAAGACTTGCTCTTTACTGCTGCAAGAGAGGTCTTCGTAAATTGCATGTCTGATCTCACCTTCTGTCTGAAAATTGGGTGGTGGATGGCTCTCTGTGGCCCTCCGGTTCAAGTTCAGATTTCTTCTTTTCTCATGGCTTCTCCTTGGGCATGCTGCCTAATTCTCCTCCCCACATCTCCTCTCCTCTAACATCTTTCTAGCCAATGGGGACAAAGTCAGAGAAGATTTCAGGGAAGAGCAGGATGCAGTCAAGGTGTGTGGTAAATGCTGTGTCTGAAAACACCCACATTTCAATTTGCAGCAATGCGCCTCTGGTCCCGCTGGAGCTCTTCCTTCTGACAGAATGTTTCCCTCCCAGCTGGTAACAGCCATCTCTGCAAGGCGCAGTGCAGATGTCACTTCTCCTGGGTGTCTTCCCAGAGAGACCCAGCTCTGTGTGTGTGCAGTCCCCAAGCACAGGTGCTCACCTCTGTCGCAGGGTATATTTTTTTCTGCTTTCAGAGGTCCTGGGAATTGATCCCAGAGCCTTTCCACTGAGCTACATCTCCAGCCCTTTTCATTTTCAATTTTTGAGACAGTGACTTGTTAAGTCATTAAATTGCCCAGACTAGGTTTGAACTTAGGATCTTTTTGCCTCAGCCTCTTAAGAGTGGTGGGATTACCGGTGTGTGCCACCATGTCTCGCCTGTCACAGCACTTTTTATCCGTGATGATTTATCCCTAGCATACCGGGGTTTAGGGAAATCTTTTTTAAAATTTAATTTTATTGCTACACATTTGATGTATATAATGATCACATTCACAGTAGGGAATTTGTACCTGAACATAATATATCTATATCTTGATTTTTCTTTCTCTCGCTGTTCCCTTTCCCTCCTGTCAACTATTCTTCTTCTATTTATTTACGAAAGGTTTTGTTTCCATTTTCTCCTGTTTTTTTTCCTTGAAGGAAATAATTTTAAAAAATTTTTTCCTTGTCTCTATGGTAGAGAGAAAGAGTTGATAAATATTATTTGAATTATAGAAAAATATACCAAAGGGAAGAATTTCAGGTGGATTGGTTTCTCTTCCTTTCTTTCCATATAAATGAATCATTAATTTTAATTGGGATTATGCCAAAATAACTCCCAGTTATGAAAGCACATTATGTAAGCTAATTCTGTCCACAGTGACTTTTCCCAGATAATTGCATACAAAATGGCCATCCTAGCAAGGGCAGATATCTTGTAAAATTGAAAAACAAAGTTGCGAGGAGATTAAATACTAAATGTAGTTAATTGAGGCTAACAAAAAATAGAGGAGGATGCTCCATTTGTTTTTATTCATGCTAAACAGTGATTCAACTTCTTTTGCTTCTGTAAAGTTAAATTCTTCTAGCAGCTGTGATCTGAGTTATATCAGAGTTCCTTGAAATAGACTTTTTCTCTGCGGGGTCTTGGCTTATTGTAGATCTTTATATACAAAATAGATGTGTCCCCTACATAAATGGAGTAAAGGGGCTCTTATAGCTCCTCATAAAAGGCACCAACTATTATGTAAAACACAAGTAATAGCAGCTAAGTCATTTACATACATTATGAAAAATTAAAAATTGCAGAGGGAGAGCTGGCACAGTGTTAAGAATCAACAGCCTGACAATTCACAGGCAAAAGCAACTTAAGGCACCAAGGAACAATGCAACGTGTGGTATTCATAATAACAGTGACTTATAAACAAGAGAGTAAATGGTATTTATGTGGATGCTATTTAACAAAATTGGAAAATGCACACTTGCAGATAATTTCATCCTGACAACTGAAATCTAGATAGTTCTAGGCTTTAAACTGATATGCTTAGACCCACAGGAAATTATGCTTATTTAAACATTTAATTGCCTGCAAATGCCAGATGGATGAGAAGTTATTGTCATGAGGAGAAAATATCAAAGAAGGCAAAGCATGCGGTTATGATATAGAGAGCTCATTGATTGATTTGCTCAGCCAGTGAGCACTTGGGAAGTATTGTTCTGTGCCTGGGCACAGCCGGATAAGCCACAATAACCCAGTGGAGGAAGCAGCTCTAAACTTGTAAATTGTGGACCTTGACTTCTTTCATAGAACTTTTTTTTAGCATGTTGCTCATTTAACTTTGATACATTAAACACCTTTTTTCCCCAGTACTAAGGATAGAACCCAAGACCTCATGCATGTTAAGCAAGTGTCCCTTTTAATTTTACTGAATTAATTTGAGACTAGGATTCATTAAATTGCCTAACCTGGTCTTGATCTTATAATCCTCCTTCCTCTGCTTCCTGAGAAGCTGGGATTACAGATGTGTGCTACTGTGCAAGGCTGGCACTTTACAAGACTTTTGGAAAATATTTTAACTTAAGAAAACCCATAGCGTATCCTTCTGAGTATCTTCCTAGATGAATTAAAAACATCAAACCACAGCAATATATGTGCACCTATGTTTATAGCAGCACAGTTTGTAACAGCTACATCTTGGAAACAACTCAGATGTCTATCAACCAAGGGGTGGATAAAGAAGATGTGATTTTTTTTAATATAATGGATTACTACTCAGTTGTAAAGAAGGATAAGTTTGAGGCATTTGTGTGTAAATGACTGCACCTTGAGATCATACGCTTAGTGAAATAAATTGGATTCACATGTGTAAAGATACTGTGACATGGGAAGAAATTGTTCAAAAGGAAAGAAGAACTAGGGTGGGAGAAGAAGAAAAGGAAGAAAGGGAAAAGGAAAAAAATGATTAAAAAATAAAGGATAAAATGGAAACAATATTTTGTAAATAAGGAGGAAAAGATGGGCTGAAGGAGAGGACTGGGAAAAAGAGAGGAATCAAAATATATCATGTACAGGTACAAATTCCCTATGATGAATGTGACCATTATATATAAAATGTACCATTAAACTTAATTAATAGAAAAACTTCACAATGTTATTCAAGTTTGGTGAGTATAGAGAGTTTTGTTTTACGTTTGTCTCTATGGCTCCAGAAGAGTTAAGTGTAAGTGAGTGGCCAGTTTCCACCTTTGAGGCCAGGGCCTCGTCACTGAGAAAAAGTCCTACGGAAGGTGCACGGATGGGCAGATGCCTGGCACTGGATCAACCTGGGGGCTGCAGCGCCAAAGCAGAGATGAGGATGTGATCAGTGATGCTGTTGATTTCCTACGGTGGGGTTAAGAAGATTGGACCATATTGGATTGAACACCAAGATCACTGACCTGGACAGGAAAGAGCACTTGGACAAGGAGCAGGGCAGGGAACGAAATGGTCAGGGTTGTTCAGGAACTTATCACCCAGGCCTGGGCTCAGAGCCCAGGCTCCATGCTGGGTTTAAAGGGAATCACCTGTAAGCTTGGGAGAAAGAAGAAGATTCCGGGAGATTCACATTAACTCTACCTTTGTGTTCCATTTTCATTTTTGTTCCTGGGTTTAGTATCTTAAGTTTCTGGATCAACTTTCAGAAAAAATGAAACTGGACCAGATGGCTGCTGAACTTGGCTTTGACATGCGTCTGGATGTAGTTTTAGCTCGCACAGAACAGCTGGTCCGCCTGGAGAGCAACGCGGTCATTGAAAACAAAACTATCGCCCACAATTTGCAGAGAAAGGTAGGTGTTATTGAAACATTGTAAAACTGAGACAAGCAGTTGACCCCTACCATATTTATCAGTGTGTCTAGAAAACACATTGCAAAGATAAGTACTTGGAATTTCTTTCTTTATGGTAGTGGGGATTGAGGCCAGGGGCTTCACACCCAGCTACATCCTCTGCCCTTTGTATCCTGAGACAGGGTCTCACTCTGTTGCCCAGGCAAGACTCTAACTTGCAGTCTTCCTGCCTCAACCTCTCATAGTGCTGGGATTACAGGCATGTGCTGCTACAGTAGCCTTATTTAGAATGTGAGTCTCCATTTAGTCGGAAGAGCTGGTAAGCGCATGTATCATCTAAGGTTATTTTCACTGTGTGTAACAGAGGGCTCTAATAATAGTGGCTGAAAGAAGTAGGTTTTTCTTCTCCCACTTGCATTTCTGGAGATAGGCAGCTTGGGGCTGGCATAGCAGCTCTGCTCTGTTCTAGGAACCAGCTTCAGCTCAGCTCACCTATTTCCCTTTCCTGGTGTGGTCCTTAGCCTCCTGCTTCAAGATGGCGCTCCCTGGAGCCATTATATCTGTGCTCTACATAGAAGGCTGGGGAAGAAGAGGGATTTACAGGACACGTAAGAGGTAGCTTTAAAAGAAAGTGCCCAGTGTTTGCTATGTGACCTCATATTTTTACCCCTAGCCAGGGTATGTTCTGAACCTAGGGGCAAGGGAGACCTGCGGGCAGGCAGAGCTTGGCCATGGCTGAGGGAAGAGGAGGAACTCAGGGCGGTCTCTGCGTTTACACGCTGTATGGCACTAGCAAGCAGAGAGCGAGAAGGGCTTACTTTTCATTCACTCAAAGAAAGAGCTGGAAAGAGTTGAGACCAAATGAATGAAGAGATGAAAGGGATATAGTATAATTATTAGTTATATAATTATTGGTATTGGGGAAACAAGAAGGAAAACACAGATGTGTTCTTATAATAGTTCTTAGGAGAAAGTTCTCTGATTGAATTCTAGTGCACAGTCCATGTAGCTGTAACATCTGTGTTCCTACTTTGACTCTACCAAGCTGGTTGAGCCTATGCAAATTACATACCTCTTTATTTCTTATGCTGAGGTGGTGATGAAAACTACTTTCATGAATGTTAATTTTTAATTAGCAACATTTTTGAACTCTTGCTTCATATAAGATCCCCAATTCACATTTGGTCTCTTCCCTAATTTACTATATCTGGAGAAATATTTTAAGAAAGAAAGCCGACCAACCCCATTAGAGATGTTAAATGGAGCTACATTTTTTCCCCAAAGTCCTCCCCAGATAATTGATTCTTTTTCTTAATACCTGACATAACTCTTCCTTAAGATTGATATAATTTGTTAAAAGTACCTGTGTATAGAGAACTTATCAGTGTAAATTTGCAATGCAGTGGAATTAGATGCAATGAAGACGGCCAAGAGAAGGGTTGGGAGGAAGGAGGGCCTTGTTAAAGAGTGAGATGGATGTGCGTGAAGAGGGCCAGGAACTCCAAGCAGGTTCACAGGAGCCCTCTCCCTGTCTAACTCTTCACGCATGCGGAGTAGGTAATGGGGGACGCGACAAGGCCTCCGGCTCAGCCCTCCCATACTTCTACATGATTTCCAGTCCAATGCTTGCCACAGGGACAGAGCAACCCATTCACTAATTGTGACGGGTGGAGCCCAGGAAGACTTTCCCTGTCTTAGAATTCATTGTCATTTTCTAAAAAGTCACTCTAATTTCCTCAACAATTTTGATTGCCAGGGTACACATATCGGCCAGGCACATAACGAAGATGTGCTCAAAGTCACCTGTAGTTCTAAAATTTAAAACATGTACATGAAGGTTTCTTAAATGTCTCCTTGGCAAATGCTCCTTTAAAAGCCTATCAACTCTCCCAGTGGTTAGTGGTTGCCGTTTAACTTAGCTCTTGGGAATTACCTATTGTAGGCCTAGGTTGCAGTGCTAATTTGTGTCTTATTTTGTTCCAGAAAACACTGGTGCAGGTATTGTGATCACTGAGCGTTGAAGATTTTGTCTCTCTGTCTCATTATATTCTGCTCTTGACAAACCTACTTGTGTAGTTTTACAAGTAATTTCACATTTCTATTATGATGCACATAATGTTGGCCAGAAGTAGGAAAGCTGACTCTTTTGCATGTTTTCTTTGGTTCTCTGGTTCAATACTTCGTAGTCTCAGAATTAATTCTTGGAAAAAATATGGATAATAAATGTGATCATGGAAAGAAGCCCATTGTCCTTCTTTGATGGTTTATAATCTGGCCTTTTAGAAATGTAGATAAAAATTGACATTATCTGAGTAATTCATTTATATTTACTGTTGGATTATTATTTTTATCAATCCTTGTTTATATCATACCAGTTAAAGACTCAGAAAGAAAGACTGGAGAGCAAAGAACTGCACATGAATCTTCTCCGTCAGAAAATAGCCCAGCTGGAGGAGGAGAAGCCATTGCGCATGGCCTTAGCTGTGGAGAGGGATGAGGCCCAGCTCACCATCAGGAAGCTGGAGAAGAAGGTGGAGAGGATGCAGAAGGAGCTAAGTGCCTGTCGCCAATCCAACACCGAGCTCAAAGCCAAACTGGCTGACACCAGCGAGCTTAAGGCAAGCGTGTGGCTCCATCCCCTTCTTTTCTCCTTTCTTTCTTTCTCTTTCTTTATCTCTCCTTCCTTCCTTCCTTCCTTCCTTCCTTCCTTCCTTCCTTCCTGACTCTTGGCAAACTGACTTCTGGAAAGTAGAAAAGGAAAGGGGAGGGGGAGAGGGGAGGGGAGAAAATGAAGGAAGGAAGGAAGGAAAGAAGGAATGTTTCTGAATCTGGAAAAAGACCAGTAGGGAAAAAGCATTGGAAGCAAAGCCATTTTTTGGGCAAGTGGAGTGGGCATAGTCCCACTGTGTTTTCCCTTCTAGGTCATAGCTTTCTCCCCTGGAGGCCCTTCTACCTGCAGGACCAAGGCCTGGAATTAGGTGTATTTCCCCAGAGAAGGGGAGCTGGCACAGCCCTGGGAGGGAGGGACATATGTGAATATGAGGAGAGCATCTGAAGGTGGGCAGTGGGTGGGTTAGTATCAGAGGTGCACGTCCTCAGTGCCCACGCCAGGCCTGGGGAATGGTCCTGGGGTGTGGTGGAGTAGGGGTAGAAGCCCTGAAGCAGCCTCGGTTGCTCCACCCTGACTGGGAGGCGCTGCAGGGGGAGGTGGGAGCAGGAGGCCCAGAGCACACCTGGATATCCTGGAGCCTGGAGTTCTACTTGCACAGTGGGAGATGTAGTTGATCACTGAAGATGGAGCTCATGATGGGGACATATGGAGGGAGGTGTTTCCTTCAAGTGGGGGACAAAAGGACCCCCGCCAGAGGTTCTGGGCAGTCACTGAAGCTCTGATTCAATAGCTGTTATGGTCAAGCTTTGCGTTTGCAAAGGCTGGTGACAGGGCCTTGATTCTCTTAAGTGTGGCCACCGGGGTAAGGGCTGGGGCAGCATGAAGGCTGACCGCTTCGCCTAACACTTTAGAGTCTAAAGGTGTGCACAGCATCTACTGGCTGGCGGGAAACTCCCTCTGGTTGTCCTTCCCGATCCTGAGAGCCACGCATAATGCCTGCAGGGCTTGAATCCCACCTGATGGAAAATTTAGACCTTCTAGGGAGTCCAGAACATCACATTTAAAATGTAATCACTTTACTCACCTTTCCTTGTGCACCAGATTTAACAATTCTTTCCTGAAGGAAGCACCTAGAAACCTCCCTATCCTTGCTGGAGGCTCAGCAGCCCATCGATCGGTGGATCGGTCGATCCTGTGTATAGCCACGTCTGTCCTGCTGGGAGGATATTAGGATCTCTCACTGAACTGTAGGTCTGTGCAGAGAAGTACCCTCAGGAGCATTATGCCTGTAAACCCAGCACACCAGGGCTGAGGCAGGAGGATCAGAAGTCTGAGCCTCCTGGGAAATTTAGAAAGAAATTGTCTCAAAATGAAAAATAAAAAATAAAAGGGCTGGGATGTTGCTCAATAAAAAGACTCCAGTACTTGAAAGAAAGAAAGAAAGAAAGAAAGAAAGAAAGAAAGAAAGAGCAAAAGAAAGCCATTGAGTCCCACCCCACCCCATATCTATTCAGTACTCTATTGACTTCTGGGTTCTGTCCAGCAGATGGCTTGGTTCCGCCCTCAGTTTCTTGTTCCTGCTCTTCTTGACAACAGTTCAGGCAGCCCCCGAGATTGTAAAAACAGTCTCACAGTGTTCAGAAATTGCTGGCAGTGCAGTCTTCTCATTAGGACACAACTCAGCCTGCTTCTAGCTCTCCAAGCTGTGCCCTATCACCTGCAGATGTTTGCCCATTCGGCAAAGGAAGGCGGAACATATTTCTTGTTCCATTAATACAAAGTTTTAAGTTCAGCATAGCCATCTCAGCAACTTCCCACTTTGGCCTGTATTTTTTCTGCAGCAGTGAGATAGTTTGCCTATGAAGAGGAATCTCTTTGTTGTAACGGAAGGGTAATTTTGTCTTAAAAACAGATATTTATTCAAATCATAGAATGCTCTCAATTTGTAACATGTCTGATAGTCTAAACACAGAATATGTTATTTGGAATGTTTATGTAATTTATAAATAAATACATATTTAAGTTCAGAAAATTTTTTATTGATAAGATCCATGGCATTTGTAATCCTTTCTTGAGCTTCTTGTTTTGAGAAATTTAAATCTATAGACTTTCAAGAATACTATAATGCGTATCATTTTACTTTTCATGTAGTTAGCATTTTATTAATTCCTGTATTTTCTCTAATATGAGGGGGAGAGGGAAGAAAGAGAAAAAGGGAGACGAGGAAGAGAAAGGAGAGAGACAGATGAAGTAAGAGAGAGACAGAGAGGGAGAATTTGTCCACTGATTGATTTAGCATAGCTCTGGTCTGGATTTACTGGGCACAGAAGACCCACCCTGGGTGTGAGTGGCACCAACCAATAGGCTTGTACCCTGGATAGAATATAAAAAGAAAAGGAAGCTTCTGCTATTACATTCTGTCTTTCATGACATGAACTATCTCTGCTTTGCCATGCCCTTCTGCCAGGCTGCCCTGCCTTGGAGCCAGCCAACTGCAAAACAAAACCTCCACAAACTGAGCTGAAATAAACCTTTCCTTCTTGCAACAAGGAAGTAATTAAGACATCATTGAAGAGTAAAATTGTGAACATCTTGACATTTCACCCCTAAATACTTTCCAATGTATTTTTTTTTTTAACAACAAAGGCATTCTCTCCTTCACCACAATGCAGTCAGCATACTCAGGAATTCCCACTGAGCCAGAACTCTGATACATTGGTATATAACACAGTTCTTGACAACCTGGGATCCATGAATGATCGTCAAGGTCAGCCCCATAGACCTCAACTTAGTGGGTGGAATTTCTTTGTCTCCAGTGCTTGTTCTACTAGTGTCACTTCATTGACCCCAGTGAGGAGTCCCCTCTCCCAGCTGTGGCACCTCCTTTGCTGTGTATTTCCAGAGCTGCAGCAGTTGTTCTTATGCCTTCTTGACAGCAAATTCTATGGCTATTGTCAGTTTCCAAGACATTTTGTCTCTGGGAGGGAGCCAGTTCTATGGCAGTGACCTTTCCAAGCATGTCTGTTATCAGCCTCTTTCTGTCTTGGAAAATATCTAGTTTAGTCTTAGTCTGGTATAAAAAAAATAGCATACATAAACTGGATGGCTTATAAAGAACAGAAATTTAGTTCTTCCTGATTTGAAGGATTAGCAAGTGCCAGTGGATTTCATATCTAGTGAAGGCCTACATTCTAGTTTATATATTACACCTAGCCATGTGCTCACGTGGTGGAATGGCCAAGGAAGCCCCTTGGACCTCTTTTCTAAAGGACATTCATCCTAATGAATGGCCCCCAAGCCCCACACTTCATGGTAATATCAAGTTGGGGTTAAGACTTCAACATACGAATTTCAGGGAATACATACATTGACTCCAAAGCAAAAAGAATTCAATTTCTTAGGAAGTTGTATGTATTCTAGTTGCTAAAAACATATTGTTAGTTTGTAGTTTATGAGTTTAGCAGGTTTTCAGCCTAGGTTTTCTTAATTTAGTGAAGTCACACAAGATTGTTTCCCAGACAGTCATAGCTCATCTACATCATGTCCTAATTCCAATCTAGACTAGTGTCTACCCCTCCTTGAGATTGGGCCAACTTGTGTTCCAGTGCAGGTGTTCAGCCACAGTGAAAGTGAGAAAACCCAAGGCCGGGTAAAGATGTCAGTGTGGGATACATATGTGACCCGTGTCAGTGAGCTACCGAAACCTCTTGTCAGTAAATAACCAGCTGCCCAACAACTAAATGGTAATTCTGACCTCTATCATTACTCAAAAAACACCAAACCAAACCTAGCCAAACCAAACCAAACCAAACCAAACCAAACCAAACCAACCCTGCTCAAACCAAACAACAGATATGCATGCACACTCACACACACACACACACACACACACAGCTCTCATGTATCAGGAGCAGCAACAATTTAAAGTATCTCACCTCAGTTGTTTTTCTCTCTCATTACACTGCTGCATAGCCCTGTGCCTCCACTCTACCTTTCGGCATCTAGTGTGGACTCTGCATTTCCCCTCCCACCAGCCTCCAAGCTCTTCCTGTTATTTCATATAAATGGAATCATACGACATGTGGTCTTTTGTAGTTGTCTTCTTTCCTCTGGCATGATGTCTTCAAGGTTCATCTGTGCTGTAGCATGTCATAGTACTCCATTATTTTTTGTTGCTGAATAGCTTTCATTGTAAGGCTATACCACATATTGTTTTTCCATTCATCACTTGATGTCCATTTGGGTCACTTCTACATTTTTGGCAATTATGAATAATATTTCTGTGAATATTTGTGTATAGGTTTCTGTGTGGACATACTATTTTTTTCAGTACTTTTAGGCGTATGACTAGGAGTGGAATTACTGGATTGTATGGTAACTCTATGTTTAATGTTTTGAAAACTGACAAACTGTCTTCTACAGAAGCTTTACCATTTCCCATTCCAACTAACAACGTATGAGAGTTCCAACTTCCCTCATGCTTCCCAGACCTTGTCATTGCCTTTTGTCTTCATTTTAGCCATCCTAGTGGGTATTAAGTGTTGCTCATTTGAGTTTATTTCAGACGTCATTTAAAGCTGGGTCTGGTGGTGCATGCCTATCATCCCAGCACTCAGGAGGGTGAGACAGGACCATTGCCATGAATTCAAGTCCTGCCTGGAGTGTGTAGCAAGACCTTGCCTCTCCCCAAAAAAGTCATTTAAAAATATTTGTATCTGTACAAAACTGCCCCATATTGCTTAATTTTGTTGTGTGGAAATAAACAGAACATCAAACTTGTCATCTTAGCCATTCTTAAGTTTACATTCTGGTAAATAAAGTACATTCACCCTGCTGTACAACCACCACTGCCATCCACTTCCAAACTGTGCCCATCACAGACAGCTTTCCTCAGCCCCTGTCCTCAGCGCCTGGTCACTCTGTCCTGTCTCTATGAATTCGTCTCTTGTAGGTAACTCATGTAAGTAGAATTATACAAACTTTACCTTTTTGTGTCCAGTTTAGTTCATTTGGCACAATGTTTTAAAGAGTTACCCATGCTCACTCCTGTTTTTCTATTTCTGACTTAATTTCTTTCCTAAGTAGCTCTGGTATAATCTTAAATAATAACGTAACAAAGAAAGTGTGCCTTCCACTCCAGGATACTCTGTTCTGGCTTTAAAGCCTGGGGATAATTCCTCAGTGGGAGCGTCCTCCTCCCCTTTGCTTTTCATGGTTGTTGTTTTCACCTGCTACTTCCCTGGCTTGTGGGTGAAGTCAGAAGACACCTCTGGATAATTCCGTCCTGGGTTCTCCTCACCGCAAAGATGAACTCTTGCTGAGGAGATTTAGGTGGGGCTTCCATGTGGACACCTGAGGGGACATTTTGTTCTTCTTAACATTTACCCACAAGGGACATAGGCCAAGTGATGGGGCAGAAATTACAAATTACTCATGAATTTTATTTTAATCTCACCCAAGAATCATGCCATCAACAATCTTATCTCATTGATTTCCCAGATAAGGGTACTCAAGTATGTTGTTTATAAACTATAATTGTTTTAAGTAGTATTCATTCAGCTCATCATATTTAGTAAAGCCTGGGTAGTTGTTGCGATAAATTTCATGCTTTAGTCATAAAGATGTTGAGTGAATTCTGCTGGCTTCTGATTTGTTGTGATTATACAATTTTCGTAAATAAGTACAGAAGAAATCATCTGTCTTCCTCTGACTTCTTAGGTTAAAACTTTGGAACAGACCAAAGCTATTGAAGACCTAAGTAGATCCAGAGACAAGCTGGAGAAGATGAAGGAGAAAGCTGAGAAAAAGCTAATGTCTGCCAAGTCAGAACTGGGTACTGCCGAGTATGAGGCTAAAGAGGAGAAGGAAAGGGCGAGACGCATGATAGAAGTGGTAACCAGTGAGATAAAGACGCTAAAGAAGTCTCTGGAAGAAGCAGAAAAGAGAGAAAAACAGGTAGGTAAAAATCTGGAGCTGAAACTTCATTTGTTTGTGAAATTTTGTTTGTGAAAACCTTGATAATTAAAAAACATGAACGCCTTCATTACTCCACGTGTCACCCTCACACAGGGGGATGTGTTAATCTTCTGTGAGTTGTTTCAGTTTTTAGTACTTGTGCTGCCAAAAAGAGCATCATTCACACATTTTCTTCAAAAACAATCTGAAAAGTTTTCTATGTCGCTTCAATCTATCTATCCACTCTGTGACATCATTTTGGCATTAACTATGGTAGTTTACCCTGCTAAGAAAAGCAATTCATGGCTGCATGATGTGGGTTGTAAGAAAAAGATCTTTTTTTTAAAATCAAAGCAGCAGAAAGGCAGTGAATAACCAGGCCCTGTTGGTGTCGAGGTTTTTTATGGTGTTTGGTGTTTGTCTCTGGAGTTTTCATCATCCCAGATCTTTTTAAGTTAAGCAGGGATTGAGTCCGGGGTGGGGGTGAGGGGGGTGCTTTATCTCGTGTGGAGATCAGTTGCAGGAAACAGTCTCCCATCTCAAACAGTGTCACCCAGACTCATGGTCAACCAAGCACAGATGTAAGTCATAAAAAAGTAGTAATTGGCCAGTTGCAAGGAGGAGCACGTTATCTGGTGAGCACATCAGGTCAGGCATAAAGAAATATGTCCGGGCAGCCTGACCCCAGTGCCTTTGGCTTTCATGTGTCACTCTCTTTCTGCAGCTCAAAGGATAGTGAGTGGACTCTGGTCCACTCTGGGATTTGTTTTTTACCTCTTTGGCTGCCCCTACTTTGGCAGAGTTGGAGAAAACCAAACTGTATGAGCAAATGTTCTCAAAAAGGAAGCATCTCAAGAATTAAGATCTTTGACTTCATGCAAAAGGATGGGAAAGTTTGAGGGAAACTTTTTCATCTGGGAGACTATGATGTGTTGGTCTGTTTAGGTGCTATAATAAAATACCATAAATCAGGAGGCTTATAAACAAGATAAGTATTTCTCAGAGTTCTGAAGACTGGAAAGTCCAAGATCAAGGTGCTGGCGAATTGCGCATCTGGTCGAGAGATGGTAGTTTCTTGCTGAGCCCACACATGATGGAAGGGACAAGACAGCTCTCTGGCACCTCTTTTGTAAGGATTCTAAGCCCATAATGAGTGTTATGCCAACACTGACCCATGTAAACCTTACTAACCCTCAAAGCCCCACCTCCTGCTACCATCACATTGTAATGCGAAGGTCAGGGGAGTGCATGAACAACCCAACCAAAGTGGGTAGGGAGAACATTATGTTTCCCAAATTGGATTCTTGTTGGGATGGTGAATGAGCCTGGGATGGGCATGTTTGTCTGGTGTGCTTTAAGGTAACTCCATCTCAGGTTGGATCATACCTTTTCTAGGTGGAAGGTACATTCCTGAGGTGTTGTCCAGATAACTGATTCACCTGCTTCTAAATTAGCCTTAGAACTACCGAACTTGCAGGGGTCTGGAGCATACTTCAACCATTTCCCCTGGCTATCCTTCTCTCTGCCCACTTTTGGTGATGCTAGGGATTGACCCCAGAGCCTTTGCACTGAGCTACATTCCCAGCCCTTTGTAATCAATTTATTTTGAGAAAGGGTCTCACTAAGTCTCTAAGTTTCCCAGGCTGGGTTTGAACTTGCAATCCTTCTGCTTTCAGTTCCCTGCATGCTAGGATCATAAGGATCTGCCACTACACTGCTTTTCTCTTTGTATGGACAAATAGCGTGTCATATAGTAGTCTATTCTATGATTTGATAATAATTTAGAATTTCTCTTGTTTTTCTCTGCTCATTCTTTTTTGCCATGTGTTTTTCCTTTTGTTTAGGAAGTTCACTAACCTGGTAAAATTCCAATGCATAAATTATCATCCATGGAAGCAACCATGCCAATATTTGTATAGTATTTTCTAATATGCAAAATGTATACACAGTCATCATTTCATTTTTTCTGAATTTCAGACAGGTGCATATTGGGTTAATACACCCATGGTGTTCAGAAAATGAGTCTTAGTGAGATCAGAACCTTATTAATGATTGCTTAACTGAGGTTCTTGACTTAGAATCCAATGTATCATCAATTAGATCATCAGAATTTTACAGGTAGTTATGATATTGCTGAAGGTTGATACTTGAGGAGATTTCAGAAGTACTTTAGCAACGAGTCTACTTATAAATGAGAGAAAAAGGCAAAGTAGGTAGGTCAATCTGCCTACCTCATGAATTTGTTGTTATTGCATCTGACCCAGCAGTAGCTAGTACATTTGCTCTCTCTGTTAATGTGTCTCTGTTTGCTTTTGCAGCTGGTGGACTTCAGGGAAATCATCTCCCAGATGCTAGGCTTGAATGTGGCCACGCTGGCTCTTCCTGACTATGAGATCATCAAATGTCTTGAAAGACTGATCCATTCACATCAGCATCATTTTGTGACCTGTCCCTGCCTCAAAGACATGACTGCTGGGCAGAACAGATATCCACAAGGCCACCAGAAGCTTCTTCATTGAACCTTGTTGTTTGTAGAGGGGGTGAAACCAACAGGTGGACTCAAGTCTCAATTTCACAAGTGCCCCATATCTTTGAAATTTGATCAGCGTGTGAATATTGAATACTTTGATGATATAGTGAGAATGCATCATGGGCAGAGAAGGATCTTCAAGGTGCCAGTCTAATTGTTTAATATGAAAAACACCTATTTACTTTGCTAGCACTCAGAGACCAACAGTTCTGCTAGACTGGGGAATGGGATGATGAATTAGCATTGTTGGTCTCCCAGTGCTAGCAAATGTTGAGTTGATGTTTTATTGGCCACTTTACTTCTCATAATGACTATGTGGAGAAGCTTTGCAAAAATTATTTTTGACATATACTTTTTTGTTTGACATGCAAAAGGTGTATCTATTTATGACATACAATGTGACATTTCAATGTATGTATACAATATGTCATCATTGGATTGAGGGACATGAAGAGTTAGTGTTACTGTTGCACAGCTACTCTGGGGCTCCTGAAGGTGGCTGTAGGTTAGTGATGGAGCCGGATGTGCAGCCCATTGGCTCTGCCTCGAGGGCTATTCTGTCTCGCTTTCTTCTGATTCTTGATGCTGATAGAAATGTTGGCATGAAGAAGAAAAACATCCCTATGACTAATAATTAATGGCCAAAAATGATGGGTGTATTCTACTTTTTTATTCTTTGAAAAGCAATGCAACTAATTTATTTGGATAAACTACAGAGAGGTCTGAGATTCAATAAAAAGCTTTGTTCTAAATGCTCTACCAGACTGTATCTGGTAGTAGTTTTGAATGTTCGAACAAGGATAACATCTGTTCTTTTTCCTCCCTGCGCTGGAGATTGAACACCCAGGGCCTCACACGTGAAAGGCAGTTGCTGCACCTCTGAGCTGCATTCCCAGCCCTTTTTTAAAAATTTAAATTTATCTGTTTTTTATTTCAAAAAGGATCTCCCCATGTTGCTCAAGCTGGCATCAAACTTGTTATTCTCTTGCTCCAACTGGGATTATAGGCACATTCTATCACACCTGCCTGACCTCAGAACTTGAAGAATGAAACCTTTGTATTAACCCAAACCTGTAAGATGAGGAAATTCCATATGGTTTTATTAACCAATGCATCAAGTACATTTGTAGAAAAGATGATTTTCCAGGACTGAGATTTTATTTTAACTCTCTATCTTTAAAATTTCTGTTGCACAAATTTTTAAGTATGCCATATTCTTAACATCAGTGAGAACTGGGAATGGTGACTGAGGCCTCTAATCCCAGCACTTTGGTAGGTTTAGACAGGAACGTTGCAAGTTTGAGTCCAGCCTGGGCAACGTAATGACTTAGGGAAACCCCTGTCTCAAAATAAAAAAGTAAAAGTAATGAACTGAGAATTAGCTCACAGTGAAGGCCCTGGATTCAATCCCCAGGGTTGTAGGACCAAATCAAACCAAGCAAACATCATGAGAAAATGTGTTATCTCTTTTGAATAATTCATCTTATTTTTACCACATGCAATGCTTTTTTTTTTTTTAATACCAGACATTGAACTCACAACCTTGCACTTGCCAGGCAGGTGCTTAGGCCACTGAGCTAAATCCCTGGCCGATGTGTTTTTTTTAATAGTTTTTGAAGGAAGCACTAATGTGTTATTAAAGTGAAAAGCAGATCTAGTACCCCCCAACATTAAGGGAAAATGAAAAATATACAACTCTTTATGAGCTGCCAGAAACTCAGTGTTACAGACAAGTCAAGGGGTGCTCCTGAGCTAAAAGAGATTAAAGAGACAACAATCAATTATGAAGTCTGAGACTAGATTAGGTAAAAAAAGCAAATAAATATTCTCGCAACAATTGAGCAAACTTGAATGTGGACTCAATACTAGATGACATTCTTTAATTTTAATTTTTAAGCATGATCAATGTGATTCCTTTGGTTGTGATTCTTTCAATAATTAAAAACCCAAGAATCCACAATGCTGTTCAAGATACAGTGGTGCTTTGCTTCACAATCTTAATTCTTTCCACAATTTTGATTGCAAACTGACTTGGACAAGAATCAAATCAAATTTAATGGTTAGGTTTACTGTTGGCCTTATGGGGAAATTAGATTTGATCCTGTCCAATTTGGTTTGTCACTAATGTAAGTGATCAAGTGGGAGAAAGAGTGAAGAATTTCTTTGAATGAGGTTGCTAATAAAAGTAGGTGGTGAAAAGAAGAATGAAGAATCTAAATAAAGTGACACATGTTGGATGACAGATTCTTAGAGGGAGAGGAACCACAGCTCTGCTGGAGGCGGGGAGCAGGCCTGCTCCAAAGCTCGCTCCTTGATATGCAAGGCAGGTGTGAGGTGCATTATGCTAGTGAGTAAATGCATCCTCCAGCCCTGACTGGGGACACCAGTGGGACCCACCAGAAGTCCAGACCCAACAGTAGTCAGAAGAGCCGCCTGAAACTTTTCAGGGGATATCTACAGTCTCAGGCCAAAACCTAACCCTAACCCTAACCCTAACCCTAACCCTAACCCTAACCCTAACCCCAACCCTAACCCTAACCTTAGCCCTAATCCTATCCCTACAGTCTCTGGATACTGCAGCTGCTGCTTTGGACCCACACTTCTGCCTAAGTGGAAGAAGTGACCTCACTATGTTCCCGGAGCAGGTGTCCAGAAATATGGTCACTGGGGTGTGTGTTTTTGTATATTTTTTCAGCTTTCATTTTCCAAATACAATCTTTAATAAATTTAATTCATCTTCTCTGGAAATTTATTTCCTATACTACCAAAGATATTTTAAACAGTGCCATTTAAAATCATAAGTGTGTTATGTTTTTGATTTATCATTAGCTGTATGTCAGGATTCCTGGAAGAATCATTTAGTAGTTTGTACTGTGCTTTCACTTTATTACATTGCATTTGTGCAAATATATATTTGTATAATATTTCTACTGCATGACTCTAGCATATACATAATAATATTTAATATAACAGGAATATTTAAAAGATTTTAATATAATGCTTGAGACTTTTAGTGGAAAGGGCATGTGGGATAAGGAAAATAAATTCTGTACATGCATATAGCTCGTATGCACATTAACTATTTATCTGCCATTTGGAGAAGTTGAGAGTCTATTAGTGAAGCCATTTCCCTCCTTGTTGAAATGCCAGTTGGTTGCTGGCTTCCCTCTGTGACACTCATTTCAGAGTTGGCATTAGGTTGATGTGATTTTTAGATAAGGTCTTAAAATATTTAATGTAATTCTTCTACCAAATACACAAATGAAATTGCTACTGGGTATTTAGATCATTGAGACATCCAAATATCTGCCAAAAATATCTTGGGGGAAAGTGTAAGCCTCTGCTCTGTCTAAATTTCCAGTTTTACTGTATAGTCTGTTTTAAAGAGGAAGAACTAGTGGTTCAAGGTCACGGAGTGCTGGATCAAAGAGCTGTTAATGGTGATATCGTAATAATCCTTAGGACTTAGACAGATGGAGTCTAATTTTCAACCTCTGACCTGGAGGTCATCTCCCAGTTTAGAATAGTGATCTTATTTACATTATCATGCACTCCATTTAGCTTTTCATTAACAAGTAGATTTCTCCTTCCCTGATATGATGCCCATACTGTTATTCATTCTTTTGCCTTTTTATAAAAGCCATCATTGTTTTGAAGCTCTTGCTAAGAAATGCATACTTTTCCATGGTTCTCACTGTTTTACCTAGTAGTATCCTGTCCATTCTCCTTAGTCAGACTTTTGCAAAAGTTATAGTGGTCTTCTGCACCCCATGAATGTCTTTATTTTGAGTGACTTTAATGCCTGTAAGGCCAACCCAGATGACCTCATCCTTCATTCCTGAGCCTTCTCAGTTCTCATATATTTTTCCTCCCTTTGACTCAGCCACTCACACCCTGGTCTGCAGCCAAAGTAATGCAGTGTAGACTACCTTGAGCTGAAAAGAGAATTGTGAAGCCTCATGTGAAAGATTGAGGTGTAGATTGCTGTCAATGTGGCTAGACCTGGGGCTTCAAAATTGCTGTTTGGGTCCATCTCCTATTTCCATTTGGTTTTCCTTATCTTTACATTTTGGCCTTGCTTTTTCCTTTTGCAGAAGGGTTTTTCCATATTGTCAGGAAAGATGGTCAGTACAACCCATTAGCTGAGAAGAAGAGACCCAATTCCCACCCTGATCCCTCAAGCCAATTGCTGGAGCCAGGTGGTGGAGTGGGGGTGAGGCACGAACATGAACTGTTCCCCAGGACACTTGTAATGACAGAGAGAAAATTCCCCGAGAAAGAGAGGACAAACACACACACACACACACACACACGCACACACACGCACACATGCACACACGCACACGTCATATCTGCACCTTCTAATCACCTAGAACTTCTCCAACTCTCAAATATGTTAAATTTATTAGCATGTATTAACCGTATATGTTAAGGGTTTCCAGTGTGATGCCCCCATACACACATACAAGCTTCAGATCTCTCCAATCTGTTATTGCTCCAGATCTTTTACCTCTTGCTCCCCAATAACTATTCTTGGAGCTTCTGAGTTTTCTTGGTGCTCACATTTTCTCCTCCTCACCCTGTCCATCTTCATTCCATTTGGAGCCAGCGTAGGTATTATGGCTCATTTCTTCTTTCATTCTGTCTCACTCCTACAGCGTCTGGTTCCCTTGGGCTTTTATCCTCAACTTTGAATTATTCTCAACTACCAGTGTTTCTGCTGCTTGTTCTGCCCCACCGAATGAGAATGGAGAAAATCACATACAATCACAGCTAAGTGGCATCCCAAATCTGTGGTGCTTAATCTCAGCGCAGCCCTTGGTGCTAACTGGTCATCCTGTAGTGTTTTTGCTGTGAGATCTCCTTGACATTTTCTGAAAGGCCTATTGCAAACACTCTTTTCTCTTTCAAAGTGGTTATTCCTGCCTCTTCCCTCTCAGTGGGTAATCTCCTCTCTGGTTCCACTCAGAAAACTCTTTGATGTGGTCTCCTGATAGAGCTTTATGTGCATCCACAGCAGCTTTCCTCTTTCCCTCTTCTACCTCAGGTTATTTCCTCTACCTGGTGGCGCTTATGACCTCAGCAACTTTGTCCCTTTGACTGTTTTCTTTCCTTTGAAAACTTTTCATCCTTACCTTCATTAGTTTATGGTTTTCATCAGCATTTAAATATGCCAAAATATCTTAAAAAAATCACTCCCACTCCTTCACAGCATCTCCTCAGAGCATGGATCCCCCTTCCTCTGCACAGCTGAGCTTCTTGAAAGCGTCATTTCTATGGCTTTCTGGCCTCGCCTCTTGTACTTGTTCCCATTCCTAGAATGGTCTGTCTCCTTTCATCTAGTGCTCACTTTTTGGTCAGCAGATCTTTACTGTTACCTTTTTTTTTGTACCAGGAATTGAACTCATGACCTCACCCTTTGCCAGGAAGGTGCTTATGCTGCTGAGCTAAATCCCTGGCCCTGTACTGTTACTTAAAGTTGTAAAGCGCTCATCTTGCATTTCCTACCACAGGTGACACTATTGATCATTTTTCTTCTTGAAGCATTCTCTATCACTGACTTCCATGGTATGATATGCAACTTGTTTTTCTCCCACCGCTCCAGATGTTTGAGTTAAGGTTATAAGAAACAAAGAGTAAAATGGGAGAACTAAGTAAGGAAAGTGGGTAAAAGAGAGTGGGAATCTTGAAATCGCATTCAAGAACTCAGTGAAAAGCCATCAGATGTAGAAATTAGACCTCACACGATTGTCCCAGCACTAGAGGGCTGACGGCAGGGTACAGAGTATGCACAGGGTCTCTTATCCCCTAATCCAAGGTGTTCTTTGATCCTGTAATGATGACTCAACTTGTCCCTGTCTCTGTCCCTACTGCTTCAGCTAATATCCATCTCGTTTCTCCTTTCCCCTGTTTACCTTTAGCTCCTAGGATGGTCTAGGCTGCCTCTTGCTTACATTTTCTAACACTTTCTGGTTTGTCTCTGTGTTGCTGTTTCTGCTCCCAGGGATAAAGGGTACTCTTGCTTTTTTTCTTTGTGTTTCTCTTCTGGCTGGAGAACCTTATTGGTTTGGTCAGCCACTCTCCGGTGCAAGATACCCTGATGAATGGAAGCACTTTTGCACCATGTTGCCTTAAAGGCTGGTGACAAGTGTGTGGTTGAATTGCTCTTGGGCCAGGCACTTATGTTTGGTCTAGTCCACAGTGATCCTCAAGTGGGGTCCTGTGCCTGTCTCCTGCACGTGGGCCTTCCATGGGAATTTGTCCCTAGATTCCTCTTCTCCTATTGTAGACACTTTTGAGTGCATTAGCTCTGTGACCTCAGGGAAGTTACTTTTCTCCTTGTGCCTTGGTTTCTTCACTTGTAAGATGGGCTATGGATTGCACTGTGTCCTGTCTGTCATGAGCTGAAGTGTGTCCTGTCAAAAGATGTTGGAGGCCTAACTCCAAGTATCTATGAATGTAGCCTCATTTGGAAATAGGATGTTTTCAGATAATCTAGGTAAGATGAAGTTAATAGGCTGATCTCTAACCCAATATGACAGATGTCTTTATAAAAAAAGGAAATTTGGACAGAGATATACAGGGATAATGCTATGATGTGAAGATGAAAGAAGACATCAGGGGATGAATCTGCAAGTCAAGAGATGCTGGGTTGTCAACAAAGCACCAGGAGCTAGAAAAGAAGTTCGGAACGGATTTTCTCTCATATCCTCAGAAAGAACCAATGACTGAACCATGAGACAGAACCATGAGACAATATACTTCCGTTGTTTAAACCATTGTTTAAACCACTCAGTTTGTGGAATTCTTTTGGCACCTTAGGGAACTCATACACTACCTTATAAGCATGTTGTAAAAATTAAATAACATAAAGCATTTAAAAAACATCCCGGCACATGGGGGTGTGCTCAATTCATGCTACCTGACATCATTGCTGTAAATATTGTGAACCAGTGCCACCTATTTGGATGGTTTAACTATCATTTGTGAAATGATGATGCCAACACTTTATCTCTCTAGATCATATTTTGGCCTTTTCTTCATAGCCCCCTAATGGTGTAGGATTATGTGCATAAGACATATGGAGGAAATGAGCAAGGAAAAGATTTGGGCTGAGGAACAGCCTTGTGGAGTGGCTTGGGCCAACTGTTGTACTTTAGTACTGTGCTGGAGTGTTCTCCTCGCAGGGTCCTTGTGGGAAATCACTGATTGATGTGTGCTGCAAGGTCCATCACTTAGATCTTAGATAGCACAAATGCTCAGTCAAAGCTATGACATCTGACAGGCTTCTCTCATCCAACACATGCAATATGGAACTTACAATTTCAGCCCCTACCATCGTCTCCCTTCTCTACCGATGGCCCATAAGCTGCTTCTCTCCTGAGCTTACTCCTCAAAGAATGAGCTGGTATCTTTTCTGATGTTCAAGTGAAGATGGGGGAGGAAATAGTGACTTCTCCATCTCTCTCACTCTTGAGTCTGATGAGTCACAAAGCCTTGCAAATTCCACCACCTGCTTCTCCTTCATCTATCCAAGCCTGTCCTTTCATGTGAGCATCACTTGGTTTTATCCCATTGTCTCTTACCTAGCTTCCCCTTACCCTTGGGCATTTCCAGAATGAGAGATTGTCCCTTCCCTTCTCTATTATAGTCAGAGTGATTAGATCACATAAAAAAATGAAGTAGGGTCCCATGACTCTGCTCTATGCCCTTGCAGGCACAGTGCACAGGTTTTTCTCCCTCTCCTATTCTCCAGAGATGCCATAGTATATAAAAAAAAGACCTTTGTAATTTCTCCAGGGCTTTCTCTCCTCTGCTGACCTTTCAGACTGTTTATATTTCCTCTACTTATTTGACTAACTTCTACTTTTATTTTAGGGTTTGTTGGGATGTTACCAAAACAAAGTGTTTCCCTGCTACTGTAAGGTTGTATTAGACAAGCCACTTATGGGTTTCCATGTCATTTTATGCATCACTCTACCAGCAGTTATTTACAACAACCCTTTGTAGTAGCATCTCTTTTCATGGACAAAGAAACACTGAGACTCAGACAAGTGAAGATCATAGCCACCTAAGCTAACAGTATTTCTAGGTCCACATTACTCACATTCAGCCATGCTGCCTCCTCAGGCTTGCTCACTGCGTGTACATGCTAGGCCCATGGTGGATACTCAACCACCATGTTGGGTGCCTGATCAAACTGACTGCTAGAAGGGAGTTTGGATATTCAGGTGGGTTGGGTCTTCCCTTTAGGCGTCAGGACTTTCAACTCTATACATACAGATTTGAAAAGGTTCTCAATGCATAGTGAGTTGTATAATTGCAAAGTTGGCAGATGACTTACAGTAATAGTTTGGAGACACATTCCAATTCTTATACATTAATGTACATTTTTATGTACATTAATTTTTACATTTACACAATAATTCTGGTAGGGCAGGCATGGTTATTTCTAGGAAAGGAATTGAGAGAGAGGAAAGGAGGGAAGAGACAAAGAGAAAAAAATACTAAAGGAGAGGAGACGAAAGGAAAGGGGAAGGGAGGAGAGGGGGAATGGATAGGACTGGGAACAGGCTCCAGGTTTCCTAATTCTTGGCTTGGTTGCATGAGTTTTTCATTTTAAAAAGTTACTTTCCCTGAAAACTTCTTGGGTAAGCTTATGCTAAATTTTAATTAAAAATTTTTTTATTTTAAACAGAACAAAAGCAAGCAAAATAAAACAGAATAAAGCCAATGAAAATAAAACAGGACTTCAAAATAAGATAATAAGAAATCAACAGTGGTTACCATAATGCCTCTTGTTGTCTTCAAAATAGCTGCCCATACCTTTAGACATAGTCAAAAATTGAACAAAATGGAACAGAATAGAACCAGTAAAAACAAAACAATGAACACAATAAAGGACTTCACAACATGATAATAGTAAATCCAAAATGGCTGCCATAATTTATCTTGTTATTTTTGAAATACTTGCCCATGCCATCAGATACACAGAAATCAAGACAAAACAGAATAAAACCCAACCAAACAAAACAGTGAAAATGATACAAGTCTTCAAAACAAGATAATAGGGAATTAACAATGGCTACCAACATTGAGATGCTACATTGCATATGGTTATCCTCTGAACAGATGATCAGACTACTGGCTTTAGACCTGCAAAGTCAGTGAAACACTAAATATTACAAGCATTAAGTGGTATTTTACCTCAATAGCTATCATCTCAGCCTGTGTTTTTCCAGATCAGCAGATCGCTTACTGGGGTGGGGGTACAGGGGGACCTTGATTCCTCTTGTCTCCCAGCCTGAGTGCCAGAAGCGGCTGGCATCTGGTTCTCCCCACAGTGGCCTGCACATGGCATCGACTTGCACGGAGGGCTTGGCTTCTTTTTGGTTTCTTGTTCTCCTTTACCACACTCGGCAAATGGTGCTGACTCACAGGAAAGGGATAACATTTCTAATTTTAATTTTTTTGGTATATTGAAATACAAATTAAAACTACACTGAGATTATATCTCACTCCAGAAAGAATGGCTATCATCAAGAAATCAACCAATAACAAATGCTGGAGGGGCTGTAGGGGAAAAGGAACCCTTTTCAACTGCTGGAAAAGGTGAGAGTATAGGCTGGTACAGCCATTGTGGAAATCAGTGTGGAGAATCCTCCAAAAACTAAGATTGCTGGTCCCATTTGATCCAGCCATTCTTCTTCTGTGTACTTTCCCAGAAGAATTGAAGATATCATACCATAGAAATATATGTATACCCATATTTATAGCAGCACAATTTGTAATAGCTAAATCTTGGAAACAACCTAAATGCTCATCAACCACAGAATGGATAAAAAAAGATGTAGTATTTTTATACAGTAGAGTACTATTCAGCTATAAAGAAGGATAAATTTAAGGCTTTTATAGGTAAATGGATGCAACTTGAGACTGTACTCATAAGTGAACTAAATCAGACTCGGATTTGTAAATATATTATGTTAAATTTTTGATCTGGTAAGATGTGGGGAAGAAGGTAGGTTTAAAAAAAGTCCTATTACTACTTAAGTGCTGATGGTCAATAAATAATAATGGAGAGATTGCACCCACTGTTGGTCTGGAAATAGAAAATAGAAGACAAAACCTAACTCATGTGCTTTGGTTCCAGACTTGCAAAGTTTTATTTGGGAAACATACTTAGCTGGAGTACTGATAACTAGAAAATAGATTTTGTTGTCACCATCAAGTTGAAAATAACTCATATATTCAAAATATATTTTTCCTATGGGACTGGGTTGAATGGCTTCACAAAGAATTTAGGAATCCCCAAGGACACGATGAACACTAATGCTTGTCTGGACTCTGCTGAAGATGCTATGATCTCATTATTTCTCTTTTTCTCTTCATTTGCTGTTCTGAAGGTTGAACCCAGCACCTTAGCACATATGAAACTAGTGCTCTACCACTGAACTACCCTCTCAGTTCTGAAGCTCCTCCCAGTCATTCTCCTGCTGCCAAGAGCTGTTGGCTCCTGACATCCACAGCTGAGATCCTTCCAAGGACTTGCCCTCAGCTGAAGGAAGGTATCTCATCCTGATCCCAGCCCTTCCCAGGGGTAGGTGTCATTCAGGGTCAACATATGGCATGCAGACCTGGTCCTCTTCCTTCAGCACAGGACACCTAAAGGGGCATCTCAGCTTAATGGTCCTTCACCCCCAAGACTGGGCAAAGTTTCTGCAGCAACTGTACCCCAGTGCATCTGCTGCCTCGCTAATCCTACCACCTTATTTTCTTATAGGTTTTGTTTCCAAAGTGCAATTGATGAAACTTCTCCCAAATCTCTGTCTCAGAGTTTTTCTAGCAAACTTTACCTGGGACAGATTCACATATTCCCTCCGAAACTAGTTATAAAGACACTAAGCCATTTTGTGTTTTTCATTATGTAGTATTTTTAATCAAACAGTCAATAAGTATGTATTGATTACTTGGTGCTATGGGACCTACCCCTGCCCCCCCAAAAAACCTAAAAAAGAACAAAACAAAAATATATAAGACAAATGACTTTATTTTTATGCTGCTTTTCAGAATTCTCATGGAGATTCATAACAAAGTTCCAGCATAAGATTCAGTACCAGAAAATATTTTCTTTTCTTTTTTCTTTTTTTTCTCCTCTCCTGTCAGTTGCTATAAGGCACAGTACAGCATAGAAGCTGCTGATGGTCGAAAAGCAAGAAGAGATCTGTGTGTCTCTTAAGTGGCTGCAGAATTACAGGAGGACTAAAGAAATAGACGTGTGGTCGAGTTTTCCATAGCAAATCCCAAAAGCATGCAACATCACTAAACCCCCAAGAGATCATTTGCTGTTACGTCTATAACTGGAAAGTGGTGGATCTGGACTCACAATGATACCACCATGATCAGGAAGCCATCCCTTTTGGGGTGTCTCCTTTTGTGCTGCTAATTCCAGAAGCTCCCTGTTCTTACAGTTATCTTGATCTGGAAGCTCATGGCACATAGCTGCCTCTTAAGACCCATGGACCTAGTGACCATATACATGCTGGATTCTCTGCCGCAGATACTATAGGAGACCATGAGCCCTCCCCTTCACCAACAGTAATAGCTGTAACAGTAGAGGGGTGACGGCTGCCATCTTCCTGCTCTCACACTTAGGCACCTGATTGACCAAACTCAATTCACGCCTGACATCTTTTCTTAAAGAATTCTAGGAATCATAGTGTTTAACTTGTTAATGTTAGGGCAATAGAAAGACATGTACAAAGAGTGTTTCTCAAATGTTTTGCTATACTGTAATGTAAAATTCATTTTACTGTCATAGTCACATGCATGTCTGCCTGAAATAAAACTTTCACAAGGAAGTGTGATGGATCTTGATGGTTTCTGTTCTTCCTTTGCTGTTCGATGGGATGCTGCTCCATGCTACACCATTCCATTAGAAAATGTTGGCCTTGACTCACTAAGGTGATTTCATGGCCAACTAATGGATGGCAGGTGGCACTCTGAAAAACCGCTTTACTACATGAGGAGAGAAACAGACATTGAGTGCGAATCACCAGTATCCACCTATTCTATGCTGCTCCCTCCCTGTCCCTAAGTTAACAAAAAGGACTTAAATCTGTTCACAGATGGCACTTGGGAATGTGCTGTGTGGCCCACTGGCCTGAAGATCAAGAGAGTGGCTTCTTGTCTTAGAAGAAGCAGTTTTTCCACTTGTCAGAGTATTGTAGCATTTCCATGTTTTAATGATCTGATTCCAGTTTAACACTGTAGGAAGACTGAGGACCAGACATTAGTACCTTGTTATTTTCAGTGGAGGCTAAATTAAGCCTAGAAGATGGTATTGATGGCAAGCATGCTTGAGGATCAATGACTTAATTTCTAAAAATTATCTCTGAGCCTTAATCCATGTCATGATTTTTATCTAAAATGTCCCCCAAAAGCCTGCTTGAGGTAGGCCACCGAGGTGTGACCTGGAAGGGTGTATTGTGGTCCACAGCTCTTCCTTTCTTTCTCTGCTTCCTGGATCCCATGGCTTGAACACTATTTCCTTCACTGTGCTTTTGTGCCATTCTGTTGCAGAGCCAGCTAATCATGGCCCAAACCACAAACTCAAAAAACCACATTTTTTCCTTTAAGTTGCAGGTGTGGAGTATTTTGTCCCAGTGACAAGGAAAGTGACTATGGCAGTCCAGTTCCTGGTTTTGCATGTGGGTGTAAACTCCAAGGATTAATTCTAAAGAATGGCAGTGTGTATTCACTGTGAAAGGTATAGTTGGTTTACTGGCCCTGGTTTTGGAAGACAGTGGTTAATTTCTTTTTTTTTTTTTTTTTTTTTTTTGGTACCGGGGATTGAACTCATGACCTCATACTTGCAAGGCTGGCACTTATGTCACTGAACTAAATCCCCGGTCCCATTAATTTCATTTTTAAGATTTGTAAAAATTTAACTCACAGCTGTTTAGGTAAAAGCCTATATTTGCCAATGACTGAGGCTTTCAGTAAGAACTTTTTTCTGTTGTGGTGCAAGTTAGAAGGTATGTAATTTGTTTTAAAAAAGAAAAGCCTATTGAGAAGGCAGAACAAAAATTTTACAAATGCCCAGTCAGTACCAAATGTTGTACCAATCATTCCCGTATACAATAACTCACACAATCCTCGGAATAATTTTAACTTTTTTTTTTGTTGTGCTGGGAACCAAACTGAGGGCTTTGTGTGTGCTAGCCAAACGCTTTGCCACTGAGCCCAGGCCCTCGCAATTAATTTTAAAGGAAGGATTTGGTTCTCATTTTTACAGCTGAGGGAAAACACATAAAAATAGCTACAAAGGACTCACCCAGTCTCGTTAAGCTAGAAGGTGGTAGAATGAAGAATTTGCACTCAATTCTGGATGACATGGTTCATGCTTTGTGAATATAAATGAAAAAAATTATCAAAAACACTTGATGAGTGAGACTAAAAGTTTTATGTTTGGGAAAAAGAATCATTCTAATGGACACATGCACTTTCCATTCCATTCAAAAGATTCCTAAGCCACATCTTGCTTTCGGTAGGACTTTGGTATCTTAAGTGCAATGGAGAATACTAGGCCGTGAATGTGTCCCATTGTCATGCTTTTATATTGAATATGTTTGGTGCTGAGCTGAGACTCTGTGAGCTAATGTTGATCCCCTCCCCTCCCCCCGCCCGGGTTGGCTGTTGCAAGATGATCCTCATGGTGTTGAGCCCTTGTGAAGTCCTTCCTCAGTGCACCCTGATTCTGGGCCTGGCTATGTGACTTGCTTTGTGCCTTCAGGCATTAATGAATGGGGGACAAGTAGAAGTTTGGCAAGCGCTCACATGCTGGGGCTTGTGTTTTTGGAACCTGGTGCTGTGCAAGAAAAACAAACCAAAGTCATCTTTTTGGCCAGAGACTGGAAGACCACAAACAGAGAAAGAAGCCCAGCCATGCCAGTGTCACAGTTGAACTCAATTGTGAGTCCACTTTCCTGCTGACTGCAACCATAGAGGGGACACTGGTTATGAACTTTCAAGTCAATACACAGAACTATGAGAAATAATAAATTAGTGTGGATATGAGTCCCCAGTTTTTTGGAATGGTTTGCTATGTAGCAACAGATGTCTGAAACATCCTTTGTAATAGCTGCATAATACTATGAAACACAGCCTGGTACCAAGGCTGTGATAATAAGAAGAAAACACCATTGCTCTCCTCCCAGTGGCAAATGGGCAGCTGTGAGAAAGTGAGGAGCTTTCAGAGAGCTCAGCGCAGCCCATCTGCACCATGAGTCCATGTCCTGGGGCCAAGAAGTCCAGCAGGAGGCAATGTGGGAGTTGCCAGGATTCCTGCCTAATGGGAAAACCAGCGCGGGGGCTTTCCGGCTGGGGAAACAGGAGAAAAACCACAGCCGTGCCAACAGTTTCACCACAGTAACTGCAACTCACATTTCCATTTGCCAGTAAAGACAGTGTTTGGCGCAGAAAAACAGGACGACTTATATTGTCAGAAACAACATTTTATTTGGAAAATCTCAGTGCCAGTTGCACTCTGATGGCGATTTTTGAGAATCTGTGGCTCACAAGAAGAGCAGGCGAGGGATTTGGATTATTTTAAGAGAGCTCTAAGTTGACAAAACAGTACTGAACCCTTGTTGTGTTTTAAGGGATGTGGGCCTCTCTGCTTTGTGGGTGAGAAAATGACATGACACGCGACATATGCTTGGCCACACGAGGCTCAGGCACATGCCCTAAAAGTCCCTCCTCTGTGGACCCTGTTTGCTTTTCCTGAATAGCTGTTCACTCATTGCATTAAATGAAATGAATTGGCTCGTTTGGACACTAAAGATGACTTTAAATCTTTGGGGGAAAATTCCATTTAATTCATCATTAGGAAGATAGAAAAGTAAAAACAAAAATCAATTTTGAATAAATATTTTGAAAAATACACTTCTATGGGGGTAGTTTTAGGTTCACAGCAAAATCAAGTAAGATGAACAGAGATTTTTCCCTGTACTCATTCTCTGACATTTACATATACACAGGCCCTTCTGCTATTAGCTGCCTGTGCATTTGTTGTAACTGATGGGCCTACATTGACATACAATTATCACGTTAGGGTTCTCTAGTGTTTTACATTCTAGAGGTTTTGACAAATGTGTGGTGTTTTACAGCCATCACTGTAATACAGAGTGTTATAAATTATATATTCCTTTGCGCCCCCCCTCCCCCTCCCGCACTGGGCCTGATGTAATATGGATGCGGCTGAATCTAGCATTTTTGATTGGTTTGTGTTCTAGTGTGGGGACTGGTGATGTGAGTGTTCCACCTGCCTAGGGGTGGAGTCATGATATGATGTAATGGCGGGAAGAAGGTGTGTCTCTCTCTTGCCAGTTCACACCTTCTCTTTGCGGCAGCCACGAATGGTGGCTCTGACATGCCATTCTGCCTTGGAGTATGGACTGAAAGCTCCAAGAGCTGTAAGAAATAAGCCTTTCTTTCCCTAATTTTGGCTATCAAGTATTTTGTCTCAACAATAAAGAAAAGTAACTAAGACAGAATTTGGTACCAGAGGAGTGGGGTAGTTGCTGTGACTATACCCGACCATGTGGTTCAAGAGCCTTTGGAACTGGCTTGTGGGCAGAGTTTGGAAAAGTTTGGAGATGTCACCTGAATGCATACAGCTAGAACAGCTTAGGCTGTTCTGTAGAAGAGAGTCTATTCAGAGCTCAGGAGACCAGAAGGCAGATAAAAAGCCTGCCAGTAAAGACATGGCTCAGGGGTTTCTGCTGGGGATCCCGTTGGTTGTTGGACCCCCACACAGTGTGTGTTATGGCTTGGCAGAAAGTTTTTCTGCATCTTGCTTGTGCTCAGAGACTTTGCCTGAGACTGAGATTAAGGGCGATGGACTGATTAATCTGGCTAAGAAAATTTCAAGGCAGTTGTATATTGAGCCATTGGCATGGCTATTGTTGGAGGTCTTTAGCCAGATTTATGTTGCAAATAAAGAGCAAATATCCCAGTAGGATAATTTAAAACATTGTGAGTTGGGCCAGAAGGAAATCTCCAGTAAAGCTGTGGACTATAAAGATAGAGCCAAAACCTCGATTGCTGAGAAGGAATAGAAAAATAAAAAAGATAGCCTGGGCCATCCCAGGAAGCAGTGAGTCTTCATCTTTTGCAGCCTCAAACTGCCAAAAGTAAAAGACTTTGCTCAGAGGAGAAAGCTGCAGAGCGCCACATTCCAGAGTGGCAAGAGGCCACAGGCGGTTCCAAAATGGCGGCGACCACAGCAGATTCCAAAATGGTGGCAGCACAGAGAAAATTTTCTTCACAATCAAATTCAGAGAGCTCAGTGATCCAGGCACTTGACCCTTACAGCCAAGAGAGAGAAAAGCATAGCTACTACTCCAGCTGGCAGCAGACCTTGGTGGCATCCACGTGGCCCTGGTTTAGAAGCACAGAAAATGCACAAGTTCTGAGGCAGCTTCCACCCCAATTGCAAAAGACATGGCAGGCCAAGCAGTGTGCCCCTGAGAGTGCAATATGTAAAGATGTAAAGATGAAGCCAAAGGTGCTGTGGAGATTCCGGAAGTTTGAAAAAGCCTAAAACGTGGATCATCCAAGGAAACCTGCAAAAACCTAGCAGATGGGGGCTTAATAGGGAAGCTGCAGGAGTTAAAATCCCTGGAAGTGCCATGGGGATAGAACCACACAAACCTTTTGGAGCTTGCAACCAGATTGCTTCAGATGCTGAGTGTGGAACTCCAGGACTTAATGTTTGCCCTGTTGGATTTTGGACTTGTTTTGGTTCCAATCCTTGGTATTCCCGTTTGTAACTTTGGAATGGTAATGTTTATCTTGTGCCTTTGCATTTTGGAAATGTTTAACCTTGTTTAATTTGTACAGGGGGTTACAGTTAAGAGTTTGCCATAGATCTCGGAGAAGATTTGGAATTTGGACTTTTCAGCAATGCTGAAACTGTTAGCACTTTGGCAACTCTTGGGGGCTAAATGTCTTTTGTAAAAGGATATACATGAGTCTTTGGGGGGCCAAGGGTGGAATGTTACAGATTATATATTCCTTGGCACCCCCAGGCCTCATGTAATGTAGATGTGGCTGAATCTAGCATCTGTGATTGGTTTGTTTTCTAGCGCTGGGATTGGTGCTGTGAGTGTTCCACCTGCCTAGGGGTGGAGTGATGATATGATATAATGGCGGGAAGAAGGTGTATCTCTCTCTCTTGCCAGTTTGTGCCTTATTGTTTGCAGCAGCCATGAATGGTGGCCCTGTCATGTCACCCTGCCTTGGAGCCAGCTGAATATGGACTGAAACCTCCAAGAACTGTGAGAAATAAACCTTTTCTTCCCTAATTTTGGGCTTCAGCTATTTTTGTCTCAACAAAAGAGAAAAGTAACTAAGACATAGAGTAACTTCACTACCCTGAAAATCCTGTGTGTTCTGCCTGTTCACCCCTCCCTTCCTCCTACCTACTGGCAACTACCAATTCTCTTACTGTCTCAGTCATTCTACCTTTTCTTATAATATCATGTAATTTGAACCATATATTTTATAGTCTTTGGAGACTGGCTTCTTTCGCTTAGTAATGTGCATTTAAGGTTTCTCCTTGCTTTTTAAGGGTTTGACTGCTAACTTTTTTCTTTGTTGAATAATACTTCATTGTCATGATGTACCATAGTTTATCTATTCACTATAGAAAAGATCTTGGTTGTTTTCAAATTTTTGCTATAAGTATTTGTATGCAAGTTTTTGTGGACCAAAGTTTTTGACTCATTTTGATAAATACTAAGAAGCTGGCTTGCTGGGTTTTGTGATAAAAGTGTATGTAGTTTTGTAAGAAACTGTTAGAAGAAACCATCTTTAAATGGGATATTTCTACCAGCAATGAAGGAAAGTTCTTTTTGCTCCATAACCTTGGCAGTGTTTGGATTTTGGTTCTTTTTATAGATAAGTAATAACATCTCATTGTTGCCCTAATTTGTGATTCCTTGGTGACATATGGTATTGAACATCTTTCCATATGCTTATTTTCTGTGAATTTTCTTTGGCAAGGTGTCCATACAGGTCTTATGCTCATTTTTTAATCGAATTACTCATTTTCCTATTGTTGACTTTTAAGAACTACTTGTACATATTGGATAACAGTCCATATCAGATATGTCTTTTGCAAATATTTTCTCTCATTATAGTTTTATAAAGATAATAATATTTGGCAGATTTAAAGTAATCTTAGCACTGTATAAACAGAAATAATTTATTAGTGATCATGATTAAGTTTGGGGAAAAGCACTGTTAAGATATTGATTCTTTAACAAATCTAATAATTTTTTTATGGAGGAGAGATATGATTTCTTTCTGAGTTGGAAAAATGCAGTTGCAAAAGTTATCAAAAAGTAGGTCCCATATAAGCTGAAAAATAGGGGAAATCTATAGAGAACAAAGGGACTTAATACACTTCCATTTATTTTTCCTTTTCCCTGGATTATGGTTATTTGTGTGTTCTACCTCTTGTACTGGGCTTTGAGTTTCTGAGAGATAATGTAGGATGGTTTATAGGAGACCCTTACTAGGTGTTTTTGAATGCAGAAATGCAATCATCTCTTGTTATATGCGGGAAATAGGTTTCAGCCATCCCCTGGGCATGAATATGTATGGATGCTCAAGTCCCTTATGTAAAATAGTGTAGCATTTTCATATAACCTTTGCACCTCTTCCTGCATACTTAAATACTCTCTAGTTTACTTACAATACTTAATACAATGTAAATGCTGTGTAAATAGTTGTTTGACCATATTATTTGAATAATGACAAGAAAAATGTCTATGCATTCAGTACTAATATGTCTTTTCCATGTATTTTCCACCTGTGGTTGAATTTATCTATGTAAAACTTATCAATATGGAGATATGATTGATTATATACTAATTTAAAAATTCCTTGAAATTGGATATATCAGAAACAATCTGAAATGTTACTTAACAGCTTATGGTTACTAACACATTTGGAAAGTGAGCAGCTTGGCTTTGAAATCAAAGCTGTCTAATCTTAAATTTTGATTTACCACCCTCAAGCTATGTGCTCTTGGCCAAAGGGCCTACTAATCTCCTATTAGCAGTAAAATGGGGCCTAAAGTAACACCTATTTCACAGGGGCAGTAGTAAGGATTTAAGAGCACTGTGCAAAGTGCCTGGCATATGGGAAGCAACAACAAATGTTGGTCTTTATCATGTCAAACCAATAAACTAAAATGATGTACAAATAATAAAACTTGTGTTGCAGAAGTCAAGGGAGCAATATAATAGCTCCCTGGAAGGGACAAGCTAACCCCTGGAATCCAGAGACCAGTTGGATAAGACAATGGTGACAGGAACAGGAAGGCAGACTTGTCTTGGTGCTGGGTGCACTGGGCTCATGAAGTTTCTGCTAATATTTTTTCTCTTTATTGTAGTGGGCTTAGGCCAAAGATGCAAAGGAGGCCTCATGGGGCATCTCCTCATGGCTGGGGTGGGGACAGGGCCAAGACAATGAACTGGCTTCAATCTCAGTTGGACATCTACAGTCAGTGATACACTGGTCCTTATAGATCATTCAAGGCTCTTAGAACACTATCCTTGAGCTATCCTGGGATTCAGGTTGACTTACTGATTCATAGAGACCTGTAACCTCTTAATTTGCTGCCTATACCCATAAAACCCTAACTACTAGGCAGACATCATTACTTACATAATGAATGAATCTTATCCCACAGTTTGCTCCATAGTTCAATAGGAAAGAGGATGCTGAGGGTGACAAAAGTATTAACTGTGTGAGTTATTGATGTTTTTAGAGGAAGCCAAAACACAGATTCCATTAGGAACTCATGTGTACCTTATAGTATTAAAAGAATTCACTGGAGAGATATTAGAAGCAGATGGATAATTATGGGCAGATAAATTAGCTCATCTTCGGTAAATAAGACTCATGAAATTGAGGTTGCTTTAGTGGAAAAGAATTGACATATGAGCAAGAAGATTCTCTTGGTCTAGGCTTGCTCATCACAAAATGTTTTATCCCAGTGTGAGTCCCAAGAGAAGCAGCTACCACAATTAAAGGACCTCAGAGCTGTCTCACATCTCTTCATGATCTGTCAGCCCACCATGTAAAACTTGCTTTACTTGACGCTTACTCTGGGTCACACTGACAGCAAGTTACAAATGATAGTAAAAATGCACATTTTGTTTTATCTGGACAGTGATTGAATATATATTTATGTCTTCCTTCTTGGCTGTTTAGCATCTCTTCATCCTTCCTCCTTATTGATTCATCTCTCCGCCCATATATCTGTGTATATCTATTATGTGTCTATCTGTTCACCAAACTACCTAATTGTTTATGTATCTAGAATATGGTCTTTCTTATCTATAACAAAGCTCACTGGAAGAATGTGTTGTATTGATTCTTTTCTGTCACCAAGGTGATATATTGAATTATTAGAGCCAGACTCCCAACTTTAAACTTGATCTTGAAGGTATTTCTAGACTTTATGTATGTATATATATATATATATATATATATATATATATATATATATATAATGTGCAGTGTTTATGGAGTCTCAAATAATGTCTGCTATCCCACAGGGAAAAAGAATTCCTACCATTTGAATACAAAGAATTTCTTTATGTAGTCACAGAAAGACAAATGCTACATGATTTGACTTGTACAAGGCCTCTAAATTGGTCAAATTCATGGAATAAAAAAGCAAAATAGTAGTTCCCAGGGGGGCAAGGGAATTGAGGGAGTTTCAAATCAAGGATTCTGAACTGTCAAACAGGGTACATAAATTCTAGGGACCTCTGTGTAACATTATACTGAGAGTCAGCAATAATGCACAGTAGAGTTAGAATTTTTAAAAGAGGATAGATCTCATGTTAAATGTTCTTACCTTGATAACATAAAACAAATGAAGCTATTTTAATGTTGGAGAACTTCACAGTGGCTGTGTTGGTCCCCACTGAGTACCAAAGATGGTAGTAAAAACAGACTTTTACTGCCCTCCTATTAATTTTGCATGGTTGGTTTTAAAACTTTGGGAGAATCTTGCAGTGAGAGGACAGAAATAAAGTCACAGAGAGAGAGAGAATCTCCTAAAACATTTATGCCTGTTTCACTGTGCTTGTCAAAGAAAAGCTTTGTATTTAACCAGTCAACAATTTTTGAATTTCATGATAGTTGTGTTTTCAAGTGTATTGATTTCTGCATTTCTATTTACTCATTTCTTACATATATTTTTTGGGTGAACAATTTTGTTGCTATTTAATTACTTTGGTTGAAAGATTTTCTCATTTATTAGTCTTTTTGGTTTTTTAATGAATACATTTAAGATTCTGGAATTCCTCCTCTGAATGCAGCTTTAATGATATCTTGTTTGTATCTTTGACCTTGTTCATAGTTTATGTATCATTTTCAACACATTCCAGTGTTCATAACATTGTCTATATGATGTTTCTAGAATTAATTTTAAATAGTGATTTAGAAACAATTAAAATAAACATTGATGTATAATTTGTATACTATGTAATTCCTCCATTAAAAGTGTACAATTCCACATTTTAAAAGTATATTCAGAGTTAAGTGAACATCAACTCCATTTTAGAACATTTTGTTTTCACTAGAAGAAACCCTAGTCCTTTCACCCTGCCCCCCATTTTGCTTATCCTATGGCACCTGAATCTACCTTTTGTCCTTCTGTTTACCTATTCCTGAAATTTCATGTAAATGGAATCACATGTGCTTTTTTTGTGTGTGACTGACTTTTTTGTCACTTAGCATGTTTTTTGTCTTTTTTTTAATTTTAAAGAGAATGAAACTGAACAAAATAAAACAGAATAAAGCCAATCAGAACAGAGTAAGAAAGTGATACAAGACTTCAAAACAAGATAATAGGTGATCAGCAATGACAATCATGATGACTCTTGTTTTCTTCAAAATAGCTGTATAAACCCTAAGACGTAATAAAATCAAAGAAAACAAAACAAAGAAAGTATTACAAGACTTCAAAACAAGATAATAGGGAATCAATAATGGCTATGTAACGTATCTTGCTATTGTCAACATAGTGGTCCATACCATCAGAGATAGTAATAGCAAACAAAACAAGACAGAATAAAACCAAATCTAACAAAACAATAAAAGTGATATAGGAATTCAAAACAAGATAATAGTAAATTAACAATGGTTATCACCTTCCCTTTTTAGATGTTTCCTCCTCTATCACTTTCACAATATCTATTGTACCTTTTGGATCCCACTTATTCCTTCAGTTTTTTATGCTAGGGAGATAATATAATGTTTACCCATATGAGTCCAAACCATTTCATCCATAAGTATGATCTCAAGATGTGTTCATTTATCTTCAAGAACCTTGAGATTACCCTTCTTTGTAGCTGAGTAGCTTTCCACTGTATAAAAATACCATATCTTTCTTATCCATTTTGGGTTGATGGGCAAGCTACCCCTGTTTTTTTTCTGGTTTAATATTGCATGGAAGGTTGTTTTTTCTCCTTTGACTTTCAGTCTATGAACTTCCTTTTGAGTGAAATATGTTTCTTGTTTCCAGCATATTGATGGATCTTGTTTCTTGATTCATTCTTCTGGGTTTCTTTTTATCGATGAATTGAGGCTATTTAAATTAATAGTTACAACCGGCATGCATTGGCTCATCTCTGCCATGCTATCCTCATGTTGTTGGCCCCCTACTTTTCCCCTCCCTTCAGTTGCCTGCCCTGTTTGGCAATCCTTCTCTGCTGTTGTTCCTAGAACCATGGTCATCTTTATCTCTCTCTAGAATATACTTTAGCACTCTTTGTAGGGCTGCTTTGGCAGTCATGAATTCCTCCAGTTGTTCTTTATCATGGAGGTATCTTATTTTTACATCATTTTTGAAAGATAGTCTTTTTAGGGTACATCAGTCTGGGTTGGAAGTTGTTTTCCTTCAGGATTTTAAACACTTCAAGTTCTTCTTGACTTAATGGTTTGTGCTGAGAAGTCTGTCTTGATTTTGATGGGTTTCCTTTCTAGGTAATCTGTTTCTTTCCTCTAACAGCCTTTAATATTCTGTTCTTGTGCTGAATTTCTGGGATTTTGATTATTATATATCTGGGTATAGATTTACTTTGGTTATGGCTAGTTGGAGTTCTATATGCCTCACTTATCTGTATGTCAGGTCCTTTTCCCATGTTTGGGAAGTTTTCTGCTATTTTGTCTCTTTATGCCATTTGTCTTGACCCCTGCTTTTTTGCTGACACCTATCACTCTTATTTTTCTTTGTATAATCCTGCAGCCATTGAATTGTTATTTCGTAGTTTCTTGTTATTATTATTATTGTTATTGTTATTATTATTATTATTATTATTATATACCAGAGATTGAACTCACAACCTCGTGCTTGACAGGCAGGTGCTTATGCCCGCTGAGCTAAATCCTTGTTGCTTTTAAAAGACCTTTCCTTTTACAATCACTAGCTGCAATCCTTCTTCAAGTTCTGAAAGTCTGTCTTCAGTCTCTTTCAAGCAGTTTTGCCAGCTCTAAGTGGAGTTTTAATTTCCTGGATATCACTTTGAATCTGTTTCGTGCATTGTAATTCCTTCTCATATTGTTCATTAAAAGTTTTCATCATTTTCTTATGCTCCTCTTTTTATCTGTTTTCTTTAGATATGCTCAGCAATTATTTAATTATATTTGTGATTTCTTCTTTTACATGAGATATTATTTCTTATCTGCTTACTTTTATAGCCTCATGAACTTGTTTCTTTACTTCAGTTGCTATCCTTTCATAGATTTCAGGAGTGTGACTTCCATTTTCTTCTGTTTGCTCTTTGTGGGTTGGAGGTCTGAAATGCCTTTTACTCCTTTGTCTTGAATATTGCTGGGTTCCTCCTGACAAGCTGGTTGTGGGGTCCCAGGTACATTCCATGTTGGCTGCCCCTTTGTGGTACAGGGGAATGGGCCAGGCACCTGAGTTTCTCCAAACCCAGGGTTTCCAGGGTGTCAATGGGCATGGGCCAGGCTTCTCCAGATCCTCATGGCTACACCAAGGCTTCTCCCATGGCCGTGGGTGTATGGTGGCTGGGCTTCTTCTTCTCTCTGCCTGCAGGCTCTACCAGGAATTTTCCTGATGGCAGCAGGAATAGAGGGGCACGTTTGTCTGATTCTCTTGACCCACTCTGGCTTCCTGAAGGAAACCAGCATCTCCAGTGGCAGTCTGTGAGTGCATGGGGCTTATCTGGCTGTTTCTTTCTGCCCATGTTGGCTCACAGCATGATTCTAAGGCTCATCTATGTTGTAGCACTTTATTCATTTTGAAATAATGAATAATATTCTGTTGTATGTATATAATACATTTAAAAATCCATTTATTGGTTGTGATCATGGGCTGTTTCTATTTTTTGGTTATTTGAGTAATTATGGTTGTGAGCAATGCTGCTAAAAAAAGTTATATTCAAGTTTTTGTGAGGATGTATATGCTTACTTCTCTTGATTATCTATCTAGGAGTGGAATTGCTGTGTTAATTAGTAACTCTGTTTAGGTTTTTCAAAAAATTGCAAACCTTTCTCCCAAAGTAGCTGTACCATTGTACAACCCATTAAATACCCCAACCAGTACTGTATGTAGATTTCTAATTTGTCAGAACTTACAATGATCTGCAACCATATGAGGGGGTGTGAAGTGGAATCTCCTTGCAGTTTTGATTTGTACATCTCAAAAGACTAGTGATACTGAGTGTATTTTCATGTGCTCATTGGTCATTTTTATATCTTCTTTGGAAACATATCTGTTCATACCTTTGGCCCACTTTAAATATTAGGTTATCCCATTATTGTTTAGTTGTGCTATGGTTTTGTTCTTAAATGTCCTCTGTGGTCCATGAGTTAAAGTCTTCATCTCCAAGATGGTGGGATTGGGAACTGGTAGACCCTTTAAGAGGTGGAGCCTAGTGGGAAGTCTTTAGGTCACTGGGAGTGTGCTCTTAAAGGGCAGTGTGGGGCTCTAAGCTGCTCTCTTGTCTCTCTTTACTTTTTGACCTTGAGGTAAACAGTTTTGCTCCCTGCCATAATGCACTGTCTTGCCAAAGCAATTAGGATCAACTCATCATGGACTGAAATCTCTAAAACTTTGAGCCAAAGCAAACCTTTTCTGTCTAAAGCAATTATCTCAGGTATTTGTTGTAGTAATAATAAGCTGATTAACATAAGTGATAAGAGCTCTTTATATCTTCTAGATAAAAGTTTACCAAATATATGATTTAAAAACAGTTTTTACTTTTCTATGTCTTGTCTTTCATTTTCTTGATGGTGTCTTGAGAACTCCTGATAAAGTTAAAATGGTTATTTTTTATTTTTCTTTTTGTATTTTTGGTGTCATAGCTGAGAAACCATGACCTAATCCAAGGTCATAAAGATTTACACCTGTTTCGTCTAAGAGTTTTATGATTTTGGCTTTTACACTTAGGTCTTTGCTATTTTTCTAGTTAATTTTTCCATATAGGTAGATACTCAGCTTCAAAATTTTGCATGTAGTTTTCTGTTATCCAAAGCACCATTACTGAAAAACCTCTCCCTTCCCTCATGGAATTGTGTTGATGCCATTGTCAAAGCCAACTGATCTTAAATGCTTAAATTTATTCCTAGATTCTCAGTTTTATATTATTGACCCAGGTCTATCTTTATGCTAATAGTAACTTTAAAAAAATTCACTTCTGTATCTCAGATTTTCTCTAAATGGAATATTTCCAGTAATACTTTAAATAATAATTTTTGACTAACAAAGTTTCTATGATTTTGCAGTGTGATAATGTGTTTATTTGTTCTGACACTTTTTCAGGGGTTATAGAGTTATTTCTATTTCAACTTTTGAAATACCTATTTCTTTATAATCTTTCTTTCACTGTAACTAATGATGTTAATCTAATTCTGATGTCCATATGATTCTGATGTCAATCTGATTTCCGATATCAATCTGATTCTGTTTTCTTAGTTGACAATGTTTTTTTCTACAGCACTTTAGGCTTTCCTTTATATATTTAGTACATTGGATTTTTTTTAATAGAACTATATGTTGTGATTCATTTTTAATTTACTTGTCTTAGTCTGAAGATCTTTTGCTTGTTTGTTCTAGAGCATTTCTCTATTACTTCATGAACTATTCTCTTTTTCGTTCTTTTGATTCTTTACATTAGGCAGTCATATTACTAATGTTGGAGTTTTTGCAACTTGACTAAAAAGGAAATGAAAGACTAACAGACAGTTATAGCACTATTACTTTCATGTATGTATAAAAAGTCCTTTCGGGGGAACACATAGTCTTAGTTGCATACTTATCATTTAGTTTGAGGTTTGTCATTGGCTTGTCTGGAAGTATTATCTCTTTTTGTAGAAATTTTCCTCGGACATGTCAGGAAGGGGGAATCTGAAGCCACTGAAGGAAGTAATTACTAGTTTTAGCATGTGGTATAATCTGTTACTTTCAGAGTATGCCAGCCTGCCTGGGCACACAATGCCCATCCATGCCAACTTCCCACAGTCACAGCTTCTGCTGCAGGGATGCAATCTTGCAATTTGGCGCCTGGCTGCAGCCTGTCTCTGGAGCTGTTCTGTAAGCAGCCATGCTCTCCTTTGTCCTTTAGTCATGCTCCGATGGGAGGCAGCTCTGGAGCTAATACCATCGTCAGCGTTCCTTCCTTTGCCTGTCCTGGCAGTGTTTCCTGCTTATGAGTCAATCTCTTGACAGTTGTCTGGTCTTTCTCAGAGCTCATGGCTCACAAAGTTACTCACTCTATCTCTAACATGCTTACAGCGATCGTGCTTGTGACTCGCGAACCAGTTAAAGTAATAGTTTCTTATATGTTTTCCTGTCTAACATTTTACGAGCCTCCCTTGAACTGAACTTCTACTTGTAGATCAAGCACTTTGGTAAATTCACCATGGGCTTTTAGTTATATTATTAAGATTACATATAAACCTCCCTGCGTTGTTATACTTTATTACAATGTTACATTTGCTAAGACATATTGGTTCTTCCTACCCTAAGTGGGCAGGGCATCATAAAGACAAAATGTAGAAGGATAAACTTTTACAAGGCCATTTTTTTTGTTCTCTTACAGATGAACACTAAGAAGTCAGATTTTGTTCTGGCATGATATTTTCACATACGCAAATGGTTATGCTGATTTGTTAGCTGATGCAACTCAGAGTACTATGTCATATAATATTTAGCCACTGCTGAATAATATTGCAGCTATGCACATTAGGTGAAAATCCAATAATATGAAAATATTTTATGTGTAGTTGCCACTATAAGTACAGTTGGGACAATGTTAATGTCTATTATTTGCATGCACATGTTTATAAAAACTATTTTTTTTCCCTCACACATAGCCAAAGAGATTATTCAGGGAAAAATATCATATATTGCAGTCATTTTGAGTTTTGGCAGGGGAGGAAGGTACTTCTTTTTATTTCTTTTTTTCTTCTTTTCTTTTATTTTCTTTTCTCTTTGAGACAAAGTCTTGCCATGCATTGTAGACTGGGTTTTAACTCCCTGTGATCCTCCTGCCTCTGCCTCCTGAGCGTTGGGATTATAGGCATGCATCACCACGGCTGGCAGAGGGAGATATTTCTAAACTGCATGCTTGTAGGTGTCACCTATAAATGTTCTAAAACATAGATTGGGCCAAGGGGATCACAGAGACCGTACCTAAACTGTGCTTCTTGGCCTGGCTCTGCCCCCAAATGTAGTGTGGTGCTTCAGTTTCTCCTAGTTGCTTTGTCTATTTCATAGATCTTGGGTGCGGATACAGAAGATAATGTATATAAAATAATTAGAAAGCTTAAAGCGTTCAAAGTTCTTTTATCCTTACTGGAGAGGGACAAACCGATTTCCCACTTTTTGTTCTTCCTTTTTCCTTTTCTGTCCCCTCCTCTCGTTTATTTCTCTCCTTCCTCGCCTTCTTCTCCATTTCCCCTCCCTCCTCTACTCTGAATTGTCTGATGCATAGATAAGGGCTTAGAGAATGTCTTCTCAGTGCTAACGGTTTCAGGAGCCTTACGAAAACTCTTACTGAATGCTCTAAGTGATCTGTGAGATATGATTACCCTTAATCATATTTCACAGCTTACCTTGAAAGAGGAAAGAGAAGTTCAGGTTAAAAAAAGATCTGATACACAAAACTACCTGGTAAAAGTATCAGGCTGGAAATACAAAACACACAAATTAGAAGAATCTGCTATTAAACTTGGAAAGATTTGGAAAAATTTTAATTTGAGTTTTCATGGAAAGAAATGAAAGTCCATGTCCAACTCTATGTAATGGAAAGGGAATTCACAGGAGGACATGGTTGCTTCAATTTTTGTTCTAGAGCAGGTAAGGATAAGACACCATTTGTCAGTTACAATTTTTCATTTGCTTGCTTTAGCTACCTCAAACATAAAGGGTATAGATTGGCCAGTTGCTTAGTACATCAGAGGGTAACATAGACTTGGAATAACAAACAATTGGAGTCAGGCAATAAGAGGTGTTTAGGCACTTGGGGACAAATAGCCTGCAACCATCTTCCTTCATCGTATCAGTCCCAACCAGAGCAAAATCTCGGGAGAGGTTTTGGTTAGACCAGCTGAGGCGTGTTCCTGTGCCTCCTCCAGGTCGGCGATGTTCTTACATTCTTGCCTGTGATAACACTGTGGGTGCCTTGAGTTTGGAAATATGAACGTGTCTTGATATGAAATTCCATAAAGCCACTCTGTTCACAGTCAGGGAACGTTTATTCTCATAGTCTCCAAAAGGAAATCAAGTAGTCTCAGGTGGAGGAATGAATAGCTGCCGCACACATGCTCAATGTTGGTTACCATGTGTATACATTTAACAGTGTTTGTTTTGTTTAGATCCAGAAGACATTACCGAGGCAAACAGGACAGCTGCTATGCAGTTTTTCTTGTATCTTGCTTTCCCCAGTGATGACATCTTATGTAACCACACTATGTTATTAAGACAAGCAAGTTAAAATTGGTAAAATTGAACTAGAGACTTTATTCTGGTTTTGCTAGATTTTTTTCACATCCTACAATATTTAGGTGTATATGAACAAGTATTTGTGTGTGTATATATATATATATATACATATATATACATATATATATATATACATAACATATATATGTATAAATATGTTATATATAGTGTATATTCTATATATTATTATGTACACTGCATAGATAGTACTATAAAGAATTTAAACATATTGTGATCCTGTTTTGTAAATTGACTTTTTCCATTTATCAGTGTATTAAGATTATTTCCTCACATTGTTTGATGTTTTTTCTGCAGCATAATTTAATGGCAGCATAGCATTTTATCCTTTTGATATATTGTGGTGGATTGAAAACTGTTGGTCAACTTAACACCAGCTGAACTGAATCAGCGTGGTGCTGCGTATAGAGGATCCACCTGAGGACTATTGCCAGCATAAAAAGCAGAAGTGGAGGGCCAAGGGTTTAGCTAAGTGGCATAAGTGCCTGCCCTGGCAAACGTGAGGTCATGAGTTCCATCCCTGGTAACCCCTCCCCCTCCCCGCAAAAAAGTGGAGAGGAAGAGAGTAGCTTTGTGGGTTCCTAAGTATTGTTTGTTGTTTGGAGCTGTTGTTTCTCCTGGAGGAGCTTTTCATGCTGGCTCCACTGATATGAACTCAGCTGTTTTCATTGTAGGAGCTCCGGACCTTGTTGTGGAGAGTGGCTTCAGTTCACTTTGGGGGAGCTCTGGTCCTTACACTGAGCATCGCTTCCTGGCTCCAGGGGGGAAGATGTGTGCTGTTTAATCTCCAGGAGAAGCTTGTCATGTTGGCTTCCTGATTCGAATTTGGCTGTTCTAATTGTTAGAGGAGCTTGGGACCTCATTGTTGCTGAGGATGGATGTGGTACTTTTGGGGGGATCCCTGGTCTTTACTTTGAGCATCACTTCTTGGCTCCAGTGCAGAACCCTCAACCTACTGGCACAGAGCCTTCATTTTGCTGGCACAAACTTTCTAGCTTCTACCACTGACCTTGGGGCCTTCCCAGTGCAGATCCGTGAAACAGACCTGCGTGAGTCACTGTTGTGGGCTCGAGGCCACCAGTTGGACTTCTCTGGCACTGTCACAGGCTCTAGGTTTTCAGATGGACTCATGCAGGACATTGCCATGAGATTCAGGCCCTCAGCTGGATTCTCTAGGTCTTCAGTGTGTGGACAGATTTCCTGTACTTTTGGTATTTGACTGTGGGTGACTAGCATAAAATACTACTATAAATTATGTGTCCTGTAGTGTTTTGTTCTTGCAATCCTTACAACATACTGAATTTTTTTCTTAAGATTTATGAAAGAGTCTCAAGATTTTTTTAATATTATAAAAATGTCATTACAGACATTTCAGTTCATACGATTTTCTAAGGGTTCTCACATCTGTAATGCCAGTGCTCAGGAGGCTGAGGCAGAAGGGTCACCTTGAGTTTGAGGCCAGCCTGGGCTACATAGTGAGTTCATGGCCAGCTTGAACTATATAGTGAGATCTGTATCAAAAACAAAACAAAACAAAACAAAACAAAACAAAACAAAACAAGTTTTTTTCTCTCTCCTCTTCTTCCTCCTAACTTTCCCCTTCCCTTGTCTTCCCTCTTCCTCTTCCCTCACCCTTACCCATCCTCCTCCATTCCCTCTTTTTCCTTTCCTCCCTTCCCCTTTTTCTTCTTCTCTTCCTTCCCCTTCTCTGTCTGTCTCTGTCTCCATCTCCATCTCCGTCTCCATCTCCATCTCCATCTCCATCTCCATCTCCATCTCCATCTCCATCTGTCTCCTTCTCCTTTTCCTTCTCCTCTTCTTCCTTCTTCTTCAGTAAAAAATCAGCAAATATTAATCAAAGAAAAACTGGTATAGTTCTATTGGTATTAGACAGAATTAACTTTTAGGCCAAAAACAGTATTAGTAATAGAGAAAGGTAATGCATAAATTTAAGTTTTTAATTCATCAAGGATATTTATCAGTTTCATATATGTATGCATGTGGCTAAACAGCCTCAAAATATACTGAAAACTGAGAAAACTATAGAGTCAGTCATAAAATCAGAAAGGAAGAAATAAAACTAATATTTTTAGACTATATACTTATTTATATAGAAACTCTAAAGAATCCTCAGGCAAATTATTGGAAATAGGACAGCTTAGCAAAGTGGTTAAATATAAAAGTAATATGAAAAAAATCAATGTCACTTCAATGCACTTGCAAAACTTAAGAAACACTGAAAGAGACTGTTTACAGTTGCACTAGAGAATATCAGAAACTAAAGAAATCAGTCAGGTATAAAATGTGGAAAGAATTTTTGAAGGAGAAATAATAAGATTTTATTGATATATATCAGAAAACATCTAAGTAAACAGAATTATATTATAAATAAGAAGACTTAACATTTTGAAGATATCAATTCTCCACAAACTTATCTATAGATTTAATGCAAATCCTATCAAAATCACAACATGATTTTTCTTGACATGTGAATAACTGATAAATTTTTATGAAAAAGTTGAGAGTAGCTAGAACACCTCTTTTTTTTCTTTCTTTTATTTTTTATTTTTTAGTTTTGAGACAGGGTCTTGCTGGACTTGAACTCACTATGTAGCTCAGGCTGGCCTTGAACTCGCAGTGATCCTCCTGCTTTAGACTCCTGAGTCCTAGGATTACAGGCATGTGTCAATGCCTGGCTACATTTCTAAGGAAGAAAAATAAGCAGCAACCTGGTTGTATTGGTTATTAGGATTTATTCTGAACCTACCAAAGTTAAGACAGTGTGGTACTGACATACAAATAAATAAACTGACCAATAATAGGATATGTTTGAAAACCTATAAAAACCAAAGTTTGATCTATAACAGAGATAAAAGCCTAGATTATCAGGATAAGGAGAGATTGTTCTAGGAATGTAAAGGACAAAAGTGAAAATGGATGAAATTAAAAATTGAATTCCTGGGTCACATCACATACAAAATTCAGCTACAGATGTCTCAAAGATTTAAATATCACAAGTGAAACATTATAACTGCAGAAAGTTTAATTATTGCACATTAAACTTTGAGTAGAAATTGATATTTTTAAAGTAGTCAACTTTAAAGGATTTTCTTTATTCTTAGCTTTAATAATGTTTTTGTTTGATGAGAACAAGTTATATCTCACTCAATGTGTCTTTTTTCTTAAAAATCTTGATTTTAGATTAATAGCTGCAAAGAAATTTAATACTGTGTAGGAATTTGACATGTTAAGATCTAAAGTACAACTTAAAAAGGGAAATTAATTAAATGGAGCAACTTTTAAAGGAGTTTCAAAATAAAATTTTAGTCAATGTGAACTATATTACAAAATAATCTTCAATCTGTTGTGAAGGTGAATATTTCAGGTGAACTTTGAATACTCTCTTAAATCAATTTAATTCTTTTTGGGGAAAATTATTCTTAACTTTAATGTAGGATAGTATCGCTGCACTAATATGACTTATTGGATTTACTACGGGCATTAATGTTTGTATCTTTTATGAAATGTGTTGGATGAAATTTTGTGTTGCCACATGAAGGTATGGACAGCTGTCTTGAGGAGAATGAGAGACACTATGACAGCCATTCTTGGCTTCCCTAATGTCTGGTCTTGAAGACCTGGAATGCCCTCCTCGTCCTGCTCAGATCAATTCCATACTAGGTTGTTTCATGTGAATTCCCTGTATGTGACAATATGGACAACTATTTGGAAGAAAACAAGAGTCAATATGATAGAGAGTTAATATCTCCGATTGTCTAGTTTTGAAATTCATGTCTCTTACATTGCTTTCTTGTGATCCACTTTGTTCTGTTTTGTTGTGTTTAATTTTACCCTTTTGATACAATTGCATGTATATTTGAGTGGGTAAGGTGGATGACCATATTGCTGTTTTTGTCAGATTGTGGAGCAGAACTGTTAACAGTCTCACTGTTTGAATGTCTACTTTACATGTTTTAATTTTGTAATTTGAACAACTATTTCCAAGAAGTCAGTATGTAATTTGTCAAGTAATAATTTCTTAGGTTTTTTTGTTGTTGTTCTTTTCCTTTTTCCTTGGAATTCTGTATTGTTGCTACCCTTTATTGTGTTTTGTTTTGTTTTTTTTCTCTTTAAATAAAATTAAAAAAAAAAGAAAAAAGAAATTTTGTGTTGCATCAATCAGTTTTCTGTGAAAGTTCTCCAGTCCCTCAGTTTAAACATAATGTAATTTCTCTCTCCAAACCTACTAAAAATAAGGGTATCAGCAGGAATTCTTATACATGGACTATAAGTGCTAAACATATACAATATGTATTTAACATTAAACAATGGATTATTTAAAGTTGAATTATATAGATTTTGATTTTTTCATATGTAAAAAAGACAAAATTCTGACATTTGACCTAATATCAATCATTTAATCTAATGTCTTACTTTTGTGTGATTTTTGGCAAAAATTTTGTGATGACCATGGATTTTTTTCCACATCTTCATTCTAAGCTTTATGCTTTAAAATATTTTTCCATTTTAAAGAAATATAAACACTTCTAAAGAACTTTGGAACATTCTGTGGGCTAGTTTTTTTTTTATGATTTTCCTTGTACATATTTATTTTCTTGCTATGTCTGTCTCTCCAACTGGAATTTAACCATTCAGGAAAGGTAAGCAACTGCCCATGTCATCTGAGCGTAGGTGCTGCCCGCACCACAGTGTCTTGAGGGCTGTAGGCATGCAGGAAATGTTCGTTGGTTGTCTTGTTTACGGTGTGATAAAATATGCTGAAAGTAACTTACACTTTTGTCAGGAAAACTGGGTTTTGGTTTTGGTTTCAACTCCTCAGTTTCTCTAAAATATTTTCTTTCATGTAGATAAAATGGCTCACAAAAGTACTTGTCAATCCTGAAATTAGTTTTCCTTCCTATATCTCTGAATTTAAATAATATTTTGTATGTCTTCACTGATATGCAAGCAACCTAAGGCTGTTGCTTGCTGTTTTTGTTAAAATCATGTCCATTAGTATCTCTTCTTAGAAAATAGAGTTGATCTTCGGGCTGCTGTTCTATATTTTGTCGAGGCAATAACATTCCTTTGTTTTCCTTTTCCATATACCAATATTGAACATGCATTTATAAATAAGTGGCTGAATATTATTATTTAAAAATAATAGTTGATCAATATTAAGCACATATTATGTGCTGGGTGCTGCTTTAAGTGCATTAAAGTTAAGATCTCACTTCATCCTTACACAACCCCGAGTGGAGGGAGTATTATTACTGTTTTACAGACACAGCAGCAGAGATAGACAGATTTATGTACCTATCATCATGGAGCTAAGGCAGCCACACTTGGACCTAAATCCAAGTTTTAAATATATATGCAAGAAAAGGTTTCCTGTGAAGGTGGTCAGCTGAGGATTGAGGAGAAGGAAGCCCAGGGAGACTGAACTTAAAAATGTTGAGGCAAGCATTGACCTTAGCTAGTCTCAGTGGCAGGGTTTTCCTACCGAGACTGCCAGCAGTTCCCTCCTTTTCAGGTTTTATTACTTATCCCGCAAAGTTCCATGTGTAAAGTGGTTTTTCCATTTGGTTTGTTTAGTGATGCAAGTGTCCAGCCCTACTGGTCTCTGAGTTTACCGTGGCTCAGGGCTACGCCGGCATGCTGGTTTATTTCCTGTTGGAGCCCTGTGAGCTGACCTCTGAAAGAAGGCTCCACGCCCTCGTGCGTGGACTTGGGACTAGACCCTTGCTAGGAGTAATTCACAAGACAGATATCTTCCAACATGCCAGTGGCCCACCAGTGAGAACCTGGTGTTTCCCTTACTATCCATCTACCACCCTCCTAGGGGCTGACCCTTTAATTCGGATGGACTGAGATAGGAGAGCCAGTCCAGAGGGAGGGGCCAAGGCCATGGGGGTGCCATGAGAAGGCACATAGTTAGTGGCTCTTTAATAACTGGCAAGGAAGTCTTTCTGTATTCAGACTATCAACGTGGCCTTAGAATGTGTGTGGGGTGAGTATGAGCCCTGCCTATCGCTCATCTCACAAGTTGGAATTTTACTCTTTTCTTTGCAATGAGCATACAGTTCATTGGCAACAATGCAAGTTTGCCTCCAGTTCTGGGAAATAATAATCACAGCCAAGATTTACTGAGAATTGATGATTTCATCTTCATATTAACCCAAGGAGTCTGTGCCATTTGTAAGGAGAGGAAACTGAGGTTAAGGACCCCTCTCTCTCAGCCCCAGTGTGACAGTGGAAGAGCCAGCCTTCAAATCCTGCTCTGCCTGGCCTTGAGCTAGGCTGAAAGTCTGTGTTTTTTTGCTGGACTCTGGCTGCCAATTTCCCCTCCCCCTCCTCTTCTTTTCCCCACATCTGAAAATCCGGGAGGCCAGAAATGAAGAGCAGAGCAGAGCAGATTTCAGGCAAGGAGGTAGCAGCAGGAGGAGCAGGCCCTTGAGGAAGTGCTGGGAGACTGCCCCTTCTCTGGGAAGGGGTGCTCAGCCCAGGTTGCAAGAATCACAAGCATATCCCTTCTCAGTTTCTGTTCAAAACTAGTTGTAAAGACCAGTGTTGAAACACTCCAAGCATGTATTTGGAAAACAAAGAATTTTGTTGAGAAGGAAAAAAATGTGGATCATTCCCACGCTCGCCTAAAAAATTGTTAAACTTTTGTGCAGTTAGTACATTAAATCGTTATTTATCCTATATAATGGAAAGCATGCCTGCTTTGTGGCTCGGGAGACAGGGTTCCAGGAGTGGTTTGGTCCCAAGGTCACTGTCACGCTGGGTAAGTGTCTCAGGCTGCCTGAGTGTTGGTGGGCTGGTCTTTAACCCAGGGTGCTGCTCAGGTGGGATTTGGCCACATGTTTTCTCATGCATGTCTTACCTCCTTGTGCCTCAGCTTCTTTTTGGTGGTCATTCAATTACATGCAGCAGCAAATTAGAGTGTTTTATAAAATGTTTAGTACATATGGCTTTGGAGATTGTGTGCAAGAAAGTGGTTCAGAAGTTGCTCAATTATTAGCCAGTAGATCTCAAAATGAGTTGTGTACTTTATAATTCCATTCATATTTCTCTCCTTACCACTTTTATTTCAAACTCTTTTCTTTTGCAGTGACCAAGTAATATTTCTGGACAGGAGAGTGATAGTCAGCAACCTGCTCAGTGTATTTAGTAAGAACTTGGCTAGTATAGCTCTAATTTATCAAAAGAGTGCCTTCTTCAATTATTTTTTAAGGTGGATACTGGGGGTAGAGCTCAAGGTGATTGCACTGAGCTACATCTTCAGATGCTTATTTATTTTTTATTTTGCAACAGGGTCTCACTAAACTGCTAAGTTGTCCAGGCTAGGCTAGAGCTTATGATCCTCCTGCCTCAGCCTTCCAGAGTGCTGGGATTACAGGCATGCCCACCATACCAGGCCTCTTCTCCTCCTTTTCCTCTTCCTTTTCTTCCTCTTCTTCCTCT